>JAQFVV010012558.1:372376-487774 GCA_028023455.1 Epiperipatus broadwayi | reverse complement strand
ATTTGCGGGATATTCCATGTAGTGAAAAAGCTAAGTGCTGACATTTCAGTACAATATCAAGTCCTTCCTCAGAGCGTCCTCTTTCTCAAATGATAAGAATGTGTGTGAGATTTAAAATCATTTTTATCATTTTCTTTCTCCTCATATTTAAATTCTATTGGTTGAGAAGTTTTAAAATTTATTTTCTCTTTCAATAACTTCTTCCAAATGTTGTTAATCTTCTTTAATTCACACCTTTCATTTATGCTCTTGGGCCTTTTTTTTAAGCTATAGAGATTTTCAAAAGGCCCAAGAGCATAAATGAAAGGTGTGAATTAACGAAGATTAACAACATTTGGAAAAAGCTATTGGAAGAGAAAATAAATTTTAAAACTTCTCGACCAATAAAATTGAAATATGAAGAGAAAGAAAACGATAAAAATGATTTTAAATCTCACACACATTCTTATGATTTGAGAAAAAGGATTCTCTGAGGAAGGTACTTGATATTGTACTGAAACATCAGAATTTAGCTTTTTCACTACACGGAATATCCTGCAAATAATAATAATAATAATATGATAAATAAATATATATATATATAATCTGATGCAACACAGATTGTTCATATTATACTGGTGCAGAAAACAAAGCTGTATAAAAATGTTTAATAAAACACATATAAATTGTCTAATATATAGACAATCTGCCATTTGCACTAAGCACATATATGTGTATCATTAGAGTAAATTGCCTAAAAAATTGAAAAAAGAATTAGTTTATGTATTTAATCATATTTTATAAATTTGCTTTGTAATATGTGAAATAATGATAAATTACAATGTAAGGGAAGAAAGAAAAGTAGACTCTTACATGAAAAAAATTGTATAGTTTTTTTTTTTAAAAAAATGTAAATTTGAATGTGTTCTACGTTGTTTTTCCTGAACTGAGTTTCAAATAACTTTTCTCTCATTTCTATAATAAAACTCAATGGCAAAGCTAAATATAATATTAACATTTTGGAATTTATAATATTTTTAGAAGTTGTAATTAAAAATTTAAAGGTCAGCAATGAATTTTCTTTCTTCGTGTGTTAACAAAATGTAAATAAAAAAATATATAAAAAAGCTATTTTTCTGCTGTTCTTCTTTTATTTTACTTATTTATGTATGGGAATGTGATCTAATGTACATAAAAATTGTATCCAAACATATTTTGAAAAGAATAAACATGGTGTTTTTCAAAAAAAAAATATTTTACTGTAATAATGCCAAAGTCAGACATTCCCTAGATGGTGTTATATATTTTGTTTAAAAAACCATGTTTTGAACATCATTAACAGAGGATAAATAGGACTGAAATGAACAACTAGGCATTATTAATAGAATTTTAATTCTAGAAATCTAACATATTATTTTAAATTACTTTGCATTAGAGTACAGTCTACTATTGAAGCTATGTTGTGGTGATCCATGCTGAAGAGAGAAACAACCACTGATTCAAACCCTTTTTATTCAGTAAGCCATATTTTACTGATTATTTTTAACAGTATTTTTCAATACTTCTGTTGTAAAAGTCAGTATGATGATTTTAATTAGAAGAAATATATCTATCATATGTAGCCAGATAACTAAAAACCACACCAATCAGAATGCCTGAAAAATGCAGTTGGATCCAGAAAATAAAGTTGAAGTTTGGAAAACTAGCCAGTGAAACACCTCTATAAAACCATTAAGTAAAAACTGGATAGTGCCATAAAAATTGCCCAAGACCCACTGACATCATGCCTTATGTAACATCAGTATTGTTGGTACATTTACTTTCTAATGACACCAGTGTTCAAGGCAAAGACCATTGTCAAATAAACTAGGAAAGACAACAATAAAATATAAAAAGAATTGGACCTGAAAACCCCATACTTTGTGAATGATTTGATATTTAATGTGGTAAGATCTTATCATTATAAATACTATAATGTTCTAAATCTAAACTTAAATTTAAAATATCTTTTACTACAATTATAGTTAGTACTTTGTGTATATGTTAACAGTTGCAAATATACATGAGACAATTTTATTTCTTTATTATTAATAAATTGTTACATTTTTTACTAATCTATATCTATTTAGTTTGTGTTTGTAACTCAATCCAACACAAATGCTAGTTAATATCCGCAGCTCTGGGTAATTATGCAGCCCACTGTGAGTCATATTAAAATGGTAGTAATAAATGATAGTGATTGTTTCTTTAAATGTTTTTCAAAAGTAAACTTACTTTTTAGAAGGTTTGGTTCCTTATTGAAATTGGTTCCTTATTGAAACTGAGAAACAAATGAAATACTTTTGGGAGCACTTTTTACCTTTAAATTATAAATCATCATCATCACATCCTATTATATATTTTAATTGAATGTTTTTTAAAATTTAATTTTATTAACCATCCAAACTTTTATAATTATTTGAACCAAAATTGATGCTACTAATTGAATAGATTATTATATATCTATGGTATCCAGGTTTATCATCTTTCATCTCATATAAATATAAACATCCTAGCTTTAATATGATGGAAAGATATTGTTATAATCTATCTATCTATCTATCTATCTATCTATCTATCTATCTATCTATCTATCTATCTATCTATCTATCTATCTATCTATCTATCTATCTATCTATCTATCTATCTATCTATCTATCTATCTATCTATCTATCTATCTATCTATCTATCTATCTATCTATCTATCTATCTATCTATCTATCTATCTATCTATCTATCTATCTATCTATCTATCTATCTATCTATCTATCTATCTATCTATCTATCTATCTATCTATCTATCTATCTATCTATCTATCTCATCTATCTATCTATCTATCTCATCTATCTATCTATCTATCTATCTATCTATCTATCTATCTATCTATCTATCTATCTATCTATCTATCTATCTATCTATCTATCTATCCATCTATCTATCTATCTATCTATCTATCTATCTATCTATCTATCTATCTATCTATCTATCTATCTATCTATCTATCTATCTATCTATCTATCTATCTATCTATCTATCTATCTATCTATCTATCTATCTATCTATCTATCTATCTATCTATCTATCTATCTATCTATCTATCTATCTATCTATCTATCTATCTATCTATCTATCTATCTATCTATCTATCTATCTATCTATCTATCTATCTATCTATCTATCTATCTATCTATCTATCTATCTATCTATCTATCTATCTATCTATCTATCTATCTATCTATCTATCTATCTATCTATCTATCTATCTATCTATCTATCTATCTATCTATCTATCTATCTATCTATCTATCTATCTATCTATCTATCTATCTATCTATCTATCTATCTATCTATCTATCTATCTATCTATCTATCTATCTATCTATCTATCTATCTATCTATCTATCTATCTATCTATCTATCTATCTATCTATCTATCTATCTATCTATCTATCTATCTATCTATCTATAAAACCGACACTTTTTATGCGAATATTATAGATATATACATTAAGATAAGATAATTATAAATAATATTTTTATGGTGAATAAATATAATATTGTGATACTTATCAATTTTATATTCATTAATATTTGAACTGCTCCATAGCTGGCGTGTGCAATAAATATTTGCAGAAGGACAATAATCATTTCCAGTTGTAAAAATTATTGAACATGGCAATTAGAGATTAATTCAGATAATAATTAGACAAAACTGATAATTATCACATGAAATTAAGATTATATGAATAATAATGATGATGATGATGATGATAATATATTTATTAGTAATAAATTGAAAGTACATTTGCATAAATATTTTAATGTGTGTTCACTCCTTCACATTCATTAAAAAATAAAAATAATTAAAAACTTTCTTCACTGTATTTTTTTTTTTTGTTTATTGTAAAATTAAATGAATAATGCCATAAGATTTTGAATTTCTTAATTTATTGTTGTATCAGAACAGTCTAGTTTCATTACAATTAAACTCTGGATGATGGTATTTTTTTTCTTCAACATTTTTCTTTATGGAAACATGATAGGAGTTCAACTGTTGACAAACATGCCTCCTCAATTGTTTAAATATTATAAAATCTGACTTGATCACTGAAACTATATTTCTACTTGTCAGTATTCTCAGCAAACTATTCCAACTATGAGCTTCATGAATAATGCAAAATATTTTACAAATATTTCTTTTTGCTTCTCAAAACATTTATTAAACTAATTAATACCTGTGTTACATTCTTTATGAAATGGGTACGAATATGAGTGATACAAATATTTCTTTTTCTGCTATTAATAAATCAATAAGATTGATTTAATTTCTTAAGCAATATATTTTATTAATTTCATAAAATTTCTAAATTTACAATTAGAAAACATTTTATTACATTGAATATTGTGCCACATCAAATTTTTGGAAGATAAAAAAAAACGGATAAGATAAAATATATATGTTTTTCAGTTTAACCTGGGAAAATGGTAATAAATTTAATGCATATGTCACTCTGAGACAAGAAATATCTGCTGCTATATTTAAAAATGTATTAAATATATAAGCGTTGGTGGTTGAGGGGTCAGAACAGCTGCCTTACAAGTAGTTGTCTTGGGTTAGCGGGTTCGCTTCCTGGCCGATGCTATGACACATGGGAAATATATATATATAAATGTTAACGTTATTCTTTATTATTTAATTTTTTGGTTATTTACATATTCTTTTTGGATAGTATATAAATGAAGTAATAGAAAATAATCATAGTGTCTAATGCTATATTGAAATAAATATACAAATATTAAATCACCTCACATGGTTAAGAAATCCAGTACCACCCTCTGTGAACAGTTCAAAGTGGTATCATTTTGAGCTGGCTATTTTGAAATACAAATTCTAATGTATTTAGATATTAGTTCACAGAGAACGGTATTGGATTTCTTAACCATGTGGAGTGATTTAATATTTTTATATGAAATAATGTATTTTGGTGCAGCACATATAATAGTTTTTTCTATAAACCAACAAAAACACAATAACAAAAACAAATCAATATCTTATTAAATATAAAGAGATCTGCTTACTGCACTGGCTTGTCTGCTCAAATCAACCAATTTCATAGGTTTTGCTATTTCATAATAATTGGATTTCCAGCCAGAAATCTAAAATTAGTATACAAAATATAATAAAAATGCATAAAATATCAATAAAATTGTTAAATTATAATTTTTTAAAAGCAACAATGTAATAAACAAAAAAATTCATAACTACAATTGGAAAAATCAATAATTGGTTTTAAAAAATACAGTAGAAAAAACAAACAGATATAGTGTATATAAATGCTTTATGTACATGCTCTTTTTTTTAATGAGATAAGTGTTTGAAAATCTGAATCTGTTATTTAATACATATATGATAAACAATGGAGAAATTGATGATTATGAAAAAGAAACCTGCACATTAAAAAAACAAAATGGTAATATCTTAATGGCAAGTTAGAATCATGTAATCTGGAAATACTTCAAATACTAATACCATGATAATAAGTTATTACTATAAGATTGGCTGAAAAATTCAAATCTACCACAACCAAGTTATTTTTTAAAGAACTTCATCATCAAACAAATAGATAGACTAAAACTTGCAATACTATTAGAATTTTCAAATATCATATCACACTTGTAAATTCCATGACATATCTGATGGCTAATTGCATGATAAAAATAGTATTTATGATATTCTAATATGAGGGTAATCATCCTTCACACTAGTGGCATATTTTAATATTCAATTAATAAAGATAAAAAAAACCAAATCAGATGTCACATGACTTAATTTTAATAAAGCTTGTATTTACAAATGTTATATAGAGCTTGCAAAATAAGCTTTTAACAAGTTTTGAGAATATCCTCAACCCCAGACCAATTTCTGCTTTTGGCATCATCTGACTTGATTTTTTTATCTTTAGTTTTTGCTGTTAAGGCTTTGGTGATTTTATATTGCTAAAGCTATTAATATATTGTGTATCTGAACTTAATTCAATCCCATATGGCTATTTGAGTTAGATAGCTGGATTAGAAGACATATCGATATCTGAAAATTTCAGATTTTCTACTCAATAGTTATACATTAGATAAAGTGTTGGGCTTGAGACTAGTATTTTTAATCTAATGCTGATCCTGGCACCTCAGTGACAACACCAAAAGCCGAAACTGGTATGGGGTTGAGGATATTCTCAAAGCTTGTTAAGAGCTTATTTTGCAAGCTCTTCATAATATTCAATTAATAATATTAAATATTAGTAAACTCTCACTCCAAGTTACAAGATAAAGACTGAAAAGATAAAAAGGGTCATTTTATCTTTTGTATCCACATGCAAATATATTAGCCAATTTTATGCATCATGTGTGATATATTACATTATTCACTTTATTTACATTTCTCTTTTATTACATATTAACACTTGAAAAACTTTGATATTTACTACAATTTAATATTATAAGATGTTATAATTTAATGTAAATAATTTAGAAATTTTTTATTAGTGCAGTGACAAATTGTAATTCTTATCTTTTCAAAGTCATTGTCCTGAGAATAGAAAGTTTACTATTATTTAGCATTGCTAATTAAATATTAAAAAGAGTGCTTGTGTGAAGAATGATTACCTTTGTGCTAGAATTACAATTTGACACAGTGCTAGTAAAAAATTTCTAGATTATTTACATTAATTATAATAGCAATATATATTAAGGCTATAACCTTAAGACAATAGTGAAAACCCATACCATTAATTCATTTATCAATCATTTAAGATCTATAATAACTGAAAATAAACATGCTAAAATATTTGTTAGAATATTATTATATAAACATAAACTCATTTTGACAACAAAATTATTCCTGCAAGATACCTTTATTATGTCATGATGCCATATTATGAAATAGTATCACATGTGAAACAAAATGGTTTATGTGATGTGATAACAATAAAAATCCAATTTTAAAGATGCTTTTGCGCATGTAGATTTACAATTTCTTGCTAAATAGATATATAATATTATACTAGAAAACTCAAACTTTGTTTGTCACCTAATAAATTATATTAAAAATATATAGGGTATATGAGCACAGACTTTCATGCAACCAACTACTCTCCACTCTATTTCATAACACCGATACACTTGAACACATATATGTCAAAAAGATAAATAATCCCCAATATAAGTATTTCATGCTAAACCAGATATCATCAGTTGGTCCAGATTACCAGCTCAACACATATATGCTATGAGTGCTCAGATATATATTAAGATAGCCAATCTTCATACTTTAATAAACATGCTTCAATCTACTCCACACTCCAATTCTTCAACCATCCATCCAATTGAAAATCTGATGATGGAAAGTTATGTCCTGTACATGAGGGGTTAGATTGACTTTGTGTCAACATGGGTATGACAAGAATCTTGGCCTTGGGTGGCCTTTGAACATTCCATCATCAGATTTTCAATTGGATGGATGGTTGAAGAGTTAGAGTAAGGAGTAGATTGAAGCCTGTCCATTAAAATATAAAGATTCACTATCTTAATACATATCTGAACCCTTATAGCATGTACGTGTAGAAATGGTAATCTGGATCAACTGATGATTGCTGTTTTAGCATGAAACATGTATACTAGTGATTATTTATATTTTTGACATATATGTGTTCAAGGGTATCAGTTGTTATGAGATAAAGTAGAGAGTGGTGGGTTGTGTGAAAGTCTGTGCTCATATATCCTATATATTACATATATAGACACAAGTATATAATAAGCCTGTGTTTTAGTTATATTAGAAATAGTAAAATAGCTACAAAATATTCCATAAGGCTCTTTCCAATATTTCATATCACAAAAGCCCTAGACCAATAACCACCCCTATCTCTTGCTTTATTTGCTATATACATCAATTCCCTTTTGAGATAAATCAATGGTAATATCCAGAAATATTTGTCCTAAGCATTGGAAGAAAAATAAGTACACTGACTTATATTAATAGTGTAATTATAATTATTCGAGAAGTCAGTAACGTTTTTATAATTAACATATGTTTAATTTTTTTTCTTCTAACAAATGGATCAGTAGTATCAGAGGACAAATCTTCAGCATCCCATCAAATTTTATTGCAGTTCCAGCTAATGCTATGTGTCTCTGGTAAAACCCATTTTAATGATGAATAAATTAATTACCAATAAGTTCTCAACTAAATTATAATTTTTCAATACAAATAAATGCTATCTAAGAATAAAAATAAAATAGCTAATTTAATATGTAAAGATCAATTAGTACACTAGATATAGTAGACTTGTATAAATAATATATCAATAACAAACATTAATTAATATAAATCATTATTTATGGGGATCAAAATGTAAACTATTATCATGCCATACATTAAGGACATCAATAAAAAAACAATGTCCATAGATTGCTTGACATTAAGTTGTTTAATTAATTTGCAAAAGCTAAGTTAATTAATAGAATATGTATTGGCTCTCTACCATCAAATTTTTCAATTGTCAGAGTTGGTAAAATTTGGCAAAAAAAAACATCATATATGGTGACGGGACAACCTCGTTTTAATACCAGTGTTCAAATGAACAAATCTCAAATAAGAGAAATAACATACAATGAGCTATTTATGATGGTGTATCACAAAATCCAATTATGATATCAATTGGAACCCATCTAGCTATAAAAATACTAGAAATTTTGTTGTAGATGAACCAGTGACATATACTGGCATTTGTGATTGTTTCCCAAATGCACTTTTCCTCAATAAATTGCATTAATGGTCTTTTGACCCAATATATACATTACGGGAGCGAGAATAAGAGACTTTCTTACACATCTGTTATGATTGTCCTTTCTTCAATATTATTAGATCAAATCCAATACTCTCCAAAAAGTCATGAAGCAACATATTGATATCAAACTTGATGATTAGTGACAAAACAGAGCTGTATTATCAATGCTAAAATTTACATGGCTAGTAAAGCAATTTTCAAAACAAAAAAGTCTTATTCTGTTCAACAAGTATATGAATATTAGAATACACACCAAAACAATTAGGAATTAAAATGTGGCCACATGGAGTTCCTAATGCATGGCGTCTTTTATAACCTAAGAGAAAGATAAGATCACTGCCACATCATCATTATTAATAGAACTGTTTTTAATAAAATAAAAACATTCCTTAGACATGCAAAAATAATGATCAAGTAACAAAATATATTATTTGATGTAACATGTTAAATGGCAATATATAATTTGTGACAAATAACTTGATATTGTATAAATTATATAGGAAAATATATGCATTTTAAAAATATAGATATTTTAATTTTTTTTAAATTTGACGTTTTGCATATCCCTACACATCTCTTTCTACATATCATATTTTCTTGAAAAATAATTATTTAATTTAAGAAAAAGGGTAAAATCAGAGGGGACACAACATTGATACACTATGTATTCTTTGTAGAACATTTGAAGAGTCCATTGAACACATACTCTATCAATATGAATGGTGGACTCGATTACGGAATATTGCCCTACAGAGGATTACAGGATACAATTCTTCAAATGTCTACCTTATTAATGCATTCAAAAATGGAAATTTTGGCTCCATCGGCTTGGCCACTTTTATAAATTTTATCATATGGAAGATTAGATGTAAGGTATTATTTGATAGATAGTTGGCCGGTTCTATTGAAGACATTTTCATAAAGTTATTATATAAAGCTAAAAAAGTGATCTAAAAACATGACTGTCTAGCCTTGCTGAGTAAACATGGAGTCAATTAAATATTTAGCAATGACCATGTATATTATTTATTCATGACACTCAAACTTTACACGCCTTGGGATTTATATGCCAAATTAGGTCAACCCTGATAAGTAACATAACATCAAATTTTACTTTTAATCCTGTACTCATCACCTAATTTAATAACTAATTAGTCTTTAATGTGTCAGACATGATTGTAAACATGAACTCTATATTACAATGTATATTTTAATTTTTGTGCAAATAAAGATTATTTTAAAAAAAAAAAAAATGTGTGTTCGATTCAAGTGAGACTAGAATCCATATGAAAGCAAAATCTTAATGCTAAGTTTACTTTAAAAAAAAAAAGTCTAATTATATATCTTATAACGATAATATAATCTTTATTCTGAAATGGATTTACTTATAATATATATACATACAATATATATTTTAGAGGAACTTACATTTTTTAAATGTTGATGCATAAAAATTAAATCTTCAATAAAGATAGAAATTTTTGACTTTATTACTGCAGATTGATTTCTTATGACGTGGGCATCTTCTAGCAGTTGAAAAAGTAATTTGGAAACAAAATTCTTAAAAGGTATTAAGTTTTCCTAAGAAATAAAAAATTAAAAAAAAATCGTCTTAATAAATAAAAAATAATTTAATAAAAAGCATTTTCAAAATATAATAAAGCTTCGACACAAACACAAGACTATTATTAAATAAATAACATTAATAATAAAAAATAAAGGAAACGATTTTACATTTAAAAAAAAAATAAAACACTGTATTGATTGTCTTAATAAATGTTTTAAAAACTGAACCTCTCTATAGGCGATTATTCAAAATTTGTTGAATTGCGCAGTATTTTGAGCACATGTGTGTTTATTATTAAGTTCAAATTTTACTTTGCTGATTTATTATGTTTTTGACGTAAAATTTTAAAACATATTTTTTTACGATGATCTCTTATAATGAGTCTAATTATGTAATAAAATAAACAAATAAAAGGGGGGGGGGTGTAATGATGCATTATTGTCTGCTATCTAATTACGAAAAAAATAAAAGTAAAATATATTCCAACTGTAATTACTTAAAAAAAAAATTCAATTTAACCTCTTCCTTTTTTATATTACTGTATTTTGCCAACTACACCAAATAAACGTCAGTGAATCATCTGCTTACTTATTAATATATCCATCCACATATCTAATCACCCACATATCTATGGTACTATCTATTCATTTATCCATAGGTCTAGCTATTTAACTACTTATTTATCTAGTCGTTCTCTATAAACGCACATTTAGCCATTTAATATATATGCGGACAAATAAGGAATGTAGAGATATATAAAATTGAAGTGGCTGGTTGAGCATTAACACACAAACATAAGCGATGAAGACTAAATTACATACTTTTTTTTTTGTCAGACACTGCATGTTGGAACCTAATAATTCTTTGTTCCATATACTTTGGTTTCATTTTATATTTTCAATGGTTTACTAAAGTAAAAATAGCGCATTGAGCTTATTCATATTTTATTCCACTTATGACATCTTATTACATATTGAATCGTCATCATCACCATCATTTTTAAATATGAGGTGAAGTCCACTCAAAATTTTATCCAAGTTTTCTGATTCCTGGTTTCTCTTCTTGATAATACACATGGAAACTTCATTATTTCATCGGTCTTAATCTATATTAAGTATTTTACAATCTTTTGAAATCCAATTTAAAATATCAACTCTCCACTTATTATCATCCCTGCAATCCAACTCCATTTGATTTTCTTCATTAATCAATGTTGTCAGTAATAAATGATTACTATCTCATCTATGTAATTTGCTTTCCATCTCTTTTCTTTATTTCTAACTTGCATCGCTTCATACTTCAATGAGAGCTGTAAAGTCTCCACACTATTCTTTAGATAGAAGATCATTTTATGCAAAAGCTGGTCCGACATTTTCATGAGAAACTTTCTTTTTCAAAAACACATATTTCATTTTAATATTAAGCTGTATTTATCATAAGGATTCAATCTAAATATAAATCTATGACTAATTTCATCCATTAAATTTACATCTGTATTAGTAATTTGACTAAGATATTTGTGAATATTAATTTCTTCAAAGTCATACTTATTAATCTTTGCTTTCTTCTATTGAGAAAATCCATTAAATATTATTTTAGTCTTTTAAAGCATTCAACATTGGTCCTACTTCTCTTACTTTTATCTGATAATTTTTGCAGTATTTCCTGAAATTTTGAAATATAATTTGAAAAAAAAAAACAACCTATGATAAGCCAAAATAACTTAAATAATATCCTTTACTTTTTCACTCTTAGCTTGACAATTTAATCCACCAAATACTTCTTGTCAAAATGCTGCAAACAATTTTGCAAATATAGAAATTACTCTGCCAAAAGCTGTTCTCAATGCTAATCTTTTTAGAATCTCCATATAATCTAATTTTGATATTGCATTTTGGTAACTATTATTCAGAACTAGACAATATTCTGGGTCTATATCTTGATGATCCAAAGCTTGACACATTGTAGCAATGCTTATAGAATCAAATGCCTTTCAATAATCTACAAATCCAAAGCACAGTGGCATTCATTCATTGATCTCTTCTATAAAACCTCTTAATACCTGGACATAATCCACTGTGATAAAATCACATTTAAACCCAGTTTAATCTTCTGATTAGATAGAAACAAATTTTGCAATAAAAATGTAAATTATATTGATAAATATTTTGTATAAAACTGATAAATATCTGATAGTTCTGTAATTTATAAATTCTTTATCATCATCTTTCTTAAATATCAGTATTATTACTGCATTCTACTCATCATCTGGTACATCTATATCATTTAGTCATTTGATAATAAATTTGTCCAAACTTTTTTTCTATTTCTTTATCTGCTTCTTTAAAATGTATCTGTAATAGTTTCAATATTTGTTGGAGTTTTTCCCTTCTTCTTAGATTTATTTGCATGTGTCACTTTCTTTTTTATAACACATGACAATTAAAAAACTGTAGTAATTGTAGAAAAAAATCATTGTTTCCTTGTTTTTTTATTATTATGCAATTTTTATAGAACTCAATTCTCATTTTAGAAATGAGTCCATCTTTTCCCTTTATTGCAGAAACAATATTTCTTACAATGTAATAAAATAAAAGAGAACACATATCTGTGAAGTTTATAGATAAAAAACCATTTATACAATAAGTCCTTTTTTTTAAAAAAAAAACCTAAATATAAATGGACATAGAATTATCCAAATGCTTGTATTATCTTATGGTATATATATATAATAACCTTCTGAGGTTAAATCACTCATTTTTTACATTAAAACCCCAAAACAAAAGTGCTATTGCATAGATTAATGAAATAACTTTCTTATACTTCAAAATAATCAATTAGTTATTGCTTTTCTGGTAGTATTAAAAGATAATAAGTGATCTCTGGATATAATCTTCTTATTTCTAATCTTCATTATAATAACAATCCACAAACATATAATTCAATATATAATTATATGGGATTTGAACTCAGACATTCAAACTTCCCATAGATATCCAATCCATCTTATACAACTGATACACATGGCCACATATATGTGAAAGTTATAAACTTTCTCCAAGATACATATTTTGTACTGAACCAGCACTCATCAGCTAGTCCAGATCACCATCTCCATCATATATATATATATACAATCACTGCTAAGTTTATATTAAGATGGCAAATCATCACACTTTAATGGACAAGCTTCAATATTCTCTACTCTTCAATTTGTCAGCTATCCATATCATTGAAACTGAGCAATTATATATATATATATATATATATATATATATATATATATATATATATATATATGTTGGAGATGGTCATCTGGTTCAACTGATGAGAGCTGGTTTAGCATGAAAGATGTATATTGGAGATTATTTATCACATTCACATATATGTGGTTATGTGTATCAGTTGCATAAGATGGATTGGTTAGCTGTGGGAAATTTGAAGGTGTGACTTCAAGTCCCTTATAATTACATAAAGTTTAGTATAGGAAATATACATGTATTTAAATATTATATATTATAATAAAAATATTCTAACCTCTTCAGTAATGGATTCGTCTTCTGAAAAAAATGATGGAATATCTTCATTACTATAAGCATCATAATCATGGTCCACATAATCTAACTCACTCCACTGAGTTAAAGTTCCTTCAGATGGCATTCTATCTTCAGATGGAATAGGTATGTGTGAATAAATATATAGCTAAAATATAAATATTTATGCATACATATGTATATATAATTAAGCATTATAAATACGTAATAATATTGAATAATATTAACTTTAACTTATGCCACTTATAAATTATTTTGTAATTTTTCAGTTGACAAATTTTGATGCAAAATTTAACCAATATCTGCTGGTGAGATCATCTATCAAAAACATTATCATCTTGAAAACTAGTTTTAACATTCAATTTATATCAATACAATGTTTAATTTGATATTAACCATTAAACTCAAATTCACATAATATACTATTTCAATGCAGTCAATTTTTCCATTGACTTTATTGATTGTAAAATCTTAAATAAAATAATAAAAAACAGGCTTAGAGTGATTTCAATAGTTAGAAATATTTAAAATATGAGTTCTAGATAAATTATTTAGATATCAACAATTACTACTGTTAAAAAGAAAATAATTCAAAACATATTGATTTTCTATTTATAAGAAAAAATATCAAAATTGGAAAATAAAAATAAAAATTCTTATGCTGCTCTTCCACAAAATAATAATCAGAAAATAATAAATTCTTTACTACAGCTATATAGTCAATAATAATTTTATACATAAAAAGCCTTTTTCAGCACCTTCTTTGGTGCCCTTTTCAAGTGTAACTAATCTATTTAACGTTAACAAATTATTTCTGACATCAAACTACCCAGTGTCCAATAATGGAATTAAAACAAACAATAATAATATAAAAAATAAAACAAATCAAAACCATCATACATAAATTCAATAATTACAAAATAATTGACTATATCATAACAATGTGTTAAATAAATATTACATGCTCATATAAATGATCTTTTGTTGACGCTATATAAGTTAAAAAATAAGATTAAATATATATATTTTACTTTTATTTTGTACGTAAAACTATTAAAAATATTGCCTTTAATAAAAAAAAATTATGTTTACATTCAGGTTTTATTTGAATATATTAGATAAAATTTTACTAATATCAAAGAGAAACAACTTTTTTTTTCCTCATGTGCCATAGCATCGGCCTGGAAGTGAACCCGCTAACCTGGGACAACAGCTTGTAAGACAGCTGTGATGACCTCTAGACCACTAACGCTTGACGAGAAACAGTTTATTGTCATTAACTTTCTTACTGGAAACAAACTATTATCAGTAAATTGTTTATTATTATTTTCTTTTTATCTTTATTTGAATTTTCACATTATCGTACTTTGCTTTAAACATATTGTTTGAAAGATGTTTTTTTTGTTAATAACAATTTCTTTATTTTTTTGCTTAAAGATTAAAATGAAATCCTTTTATTATTTATTTCTGTTTACTACTATTGCTTTTCTTTTTTTGTGTGAAAAATAAATATTACATTCTCAAATCAAAAATATGAATATATAGTGAAGAATGTGTTTTTCTCGTTAAACAATAATATAGGGATATAATAAAAAACAACGGCTCATTAGTGTAATTAAAATGAACAAATAAAAATGTATTTATTATGCTAATCATGATTAACCATACAGTGATTCTGAAATCTATGATATATATACTTTAAATATAATAGTATAAATAACATCTTTGTAAATTATTATCTTAAGCTACAATTCTTAGCATTCAGGACCCATTGGGAATAAAATACAATAAATATTTGGACCAAAGAGAATTAAGAAGTTATTATATATTTGTATTGTGGAAAGGTGAATCTTATTGTAATAAGGATTTAAATTTACTTTTCTATTTGATAATTTTAAAGATAAATGAGAAACAGTGTTGACAGGAACATTTATCTGCTTGCTCTCTCTTCATGTGAACCCAGTTAATGTGTAAATTAGTTTCTAAACCTATCAGGGACCTTAAAGTAAAGATAAAAATATTTTCTTGCTCTTAAATATAGATGTAAATGGTTGTAAATTCAGCATCCTGACTGTTTCATGTTGATGATAATCTTATTTATACACATTTATTATTGAAGATCTCAAAATAATACTATTAGCTATAATAGCAGAAACAGATGGAATCATTATTCACAATTTGCTCTAAAACTTTTTTAAGGTATTATTGAAAAATTGAAGATCAACTTTTGTTTAATAGAAAACTTCTTTTGGAGCTAAATGTAAATATAATCATTGTAAGAATTAAAAATCAGAATAAATTCAAATCTATAATTAAATAAAACATAAGTAAATGTATACTTTTAAACTCAAATTTAATAATTGTGTGCATTTAAACTTTAACATCTTTAAATAAAGTAGGCATGTTATATAATATAAAATTAACACATAGCTACAATAACATTTTGAAACATAAATGCTACAATTAGTATCTCATATATCTTTAAGAAAAAATATTTGTTTTATATAATTATTATTTCAAATTTGTTTTTTTAATTAGAGTTTTTACAATAGACATTAGAAATAATTCTATAAGACAAGTATGAAAATATAACCATGAAATCATAAAAAATAAAAAATAAAATTACTTTTATCTAAAATACTTTCTAACTAGAATCAGTTGATTGCTTTTTAATATTTGCTTTTTATTATTTTAAGCATTAGTTACATAAATTTTATAATGTTTAACTAAAAAAAAATAGAAAAAAATATTGATAATTTGCAAAAAAAAATAAAAAAAATCTATTTCCATTTATACTACAAGCAGTATGATATACCTCTAAATTCAAAAAGGGTGCATAAAACTCATACTATGCAAATCATTCAAACTAATTTAATTTTTGAAAATAAGGTCACATCTAGGAAAGTACAGAGATGATGATCATCTGTTCAATTTTAATAAAATATATAAAAAATTAAAGTATTTGAAAATTTATATTTGGATGACATGTTGGTTGTAGCTTTTGCTGGTTAAGATTCTTACATAATCTGATTTATGTTAGTGATGCTTAAGATCTTGCCAGAAGTAATAAAAATAGTTTGAAAATGTGTTGGTTTGTGAGCCAATTTTGTGATTGTTAATAATTGAGAAGAGAACTATTATTATCTTCTAATATTTTGTTTGAAATAAAGTTCAGTAAAAGGAAGTTTATTGCTTTAAATAAAAATTATTTTATACCACTAAACATCACATGATCACCATCTATATACTAGCACATAATTGTTGTAAACAAAGGCAAAACTCTCCATACAGTAGTGCCACCCTGTGCCAAATAGAGTAATCAATAGATACTAGATAGGGATTTTATGCACAAGCCTTCTGGCATCCATTGATTACTCTGTTTGGCACAGGGTGGCACTACTGTGTGGAGAGTTTTGCCTTTGTTTAATTATTTTATAGTTATTAAATATTATTTTTTGTTGTTTATCTACATTCACATATCATTTTACATAACATCATGAACTTGTATCAATTACTTTGTTTATTCAAACTATGTTGCAAATGGAAAAACTGATATTGCCTTCAACATGCTTTCATGTATTATATTTAAAAAAACATGTGTGCTAATTTTTTTGCAAACTTACAATTAAAATTGTTTCTAAAAATATATTAAAAAAAAAAAAATTGAACATTCCATCAATAAATGTCATTTTCGGTAAAATTTGAATGTAGTCCATGTTTTCAGTAGTGTAAAGTATTTTTTTATATATCACAAAACTAATAAGGGGATCATAAAGCTTATTAAATATTATGATATATTACTAAATTGAATATGTTAAAATAAATAAGTATAAAATAGCAAACAATGGTGAACTATTACCAATCATGAAGAAGTGTCATGCATGGAGTATTGTATATTTTTATATTTACTCCAATTTTTAATATAATTAATTTGGAAATTATTAAATTGATGGAACAATGAACTAAATGCTGTTTCTATCATAGCAGCATCAAAGAATATTACTAAATATTCTAGGTATAGTAAGTTTAATTATTTACTATTTATAGATAAATGTTATATTTATGTTAACATAATTAAAATTACTCCAAATTTATGTATGCTTATGTAATTTATGATTATAAATGATTATGCCAAATTTAAAATTGTTCATAAAATAATTGGCTAGTAAAAGATTACAACAGTAAAAATAAAACAGTTATAATTTATGCAAAAGAGTAGTCAATATTTTAAACAGAGTATTAGTATAAAGAGTAATATGTAAATATAATTTAATGGCAGTTGAGGAGGGTTAAGAAATTAACTGAAAGTACTTCTGTGGATTGAAAGTCTGTATATAATTGTTAATTATCGTTATATTTATTAGTTTTATTATATATATATATATAAAACAACAAAGGTACATAAAAGAAGAGTTAGAAATAAATATCTTAATTCCACTTTATATATCCATGAAAAAGATATAGACCACACTATTAATTTTGATGAAGCTAAAACCATCTTCTTTGAGAGAAATGAAATAAAAAGAAGTAAAGAATCTCTTTTATTAAAAATTTATGATTTTGAAATAATTAACTTATTTAAAAATTGTTTTATTTTTAAGGGTGTATAGGAAGAAAGTGGAAATTGTGAGTAATACTTAGTTTAAGTATATTGTTATTTTGTAGGTCTTTATACTTGAAAAGTCTGCTTGTAGCAGTGAAATGATTGATTGTGTTTAGAGGTTTTTTTTTTTTAATAGTCTGGTAGAGTTGTTAATTTGGAGTAATAATTTAAACTTTAATCATTTTCTAATAAAGAATTTAATATAGGACATAAAAATATAGATAGAGAAATGGTGATTTCTCAGAAGAGAGGGGGAGCACATCTTACCATGGTCAGACTTTGAGTCTTAAGATAGGATGTAAATGATTACACAATAAAATTCATAACCCATGATTGTATCTACTTTCAACAGACAAGATTTATATTTTATTAACTCACAATTTGGGTTAGTTCATCCAGTCTTCACTCCTTCTTGGCTCCATTATACCACAGTATTCAAACTCAGGGAGCAATTGCTTTAGTCTCTCTTAGCATGGAATGAAATTACACTGGTCAGTAACTATTGTATCTCTATATAGATGATGATTGATTATCCAAAGTCTCTAAATATTCTCTAGTATCACCACATATAGAATAAGGTGTGTGTGTATACATATTGAAGGTTATTATAATAATTGTTGTGAATGCCTTTTTATGATATTATTAATAGTAATGATGATAAACTACATAATAATGATGATCTAGAGACCAAATTAAAATAATAAATTGTGAATGCCAACAACAGCAACAAAAAATAGTTTAACAGTAGTGAGTTATATATTCAGCTATGAAATGTGTGAGCTTCTACCACATTGTTATACAAAATAATAAAAATCCTCATCCATAACCCATTGTAGAAATTCATGTACTTGTTACCAATTATTTACAAATGCATACATATAAAAATTAATTTTATAAGACTGTAAATCTGAATAGCTAAATCAATACTATTTACATACACATTTAAATGATTATTCTTGCCAGTTCATGTTGATAGTTATTGGCCTTCTTGAGGATTATTTCTTATCTATGAATACCTCTAATATTAAGAGGAAAGAGCATCCATGCAAGAATGTTAGTCAATTAAACTAAAAATGAAAAGGAATACATAACAAAATATTATTTAATGATAAACAACTAACAAAAAAAAATTTCCTGTATTTAGTATATATACTTAATGTGGAATTTTATCAAAATCTTACCTTCTTTCATTCCCCATAAGTATGTCAGAATCATATTGGTGATGGGAGGGCAAGATGACCTAAATTCTATTTAATATCAAACAAAAAATGCTTAATTAAACCATAATTGCTTCCCACCCTTCTTATTCTTAAAATGAACTTTAACTTTTCCAGGATTTAGACTTCTGCTCCCAAATGCAGAAATGAAAATAAACGAAAAAAATAAACAATAATAGAAAATAAAAATCAAAATTTTCAATCAATTATGTTGGGTAAAGTCTGATGAGTTTTCTGGGAATGTCCTTCATATTATCAGTCCATTCTTTTTATGATCGATCTCCTCAGATAATGATATCATGCTGCTCCTTTGAAAGTCATATAACCATGCTTGGAAACAATAGAACAGTTTTTTCTCCAGTTGATTTCTCTTGGTTAATATGCAGGCATTTCTCCAAAGAAAGATGTTTCTTTAGGCTTTCTGACAATATATAAGTGAAGTCGCCATGCTTTCATGTCTCCGGAAATGATGTTGACCCCTATGGCATTGTTACATTAGCCAGAAAACATTGTACAGTGATCTAGATCATGTACAGATTAAATGTAATTCCAGTTTAGCATTTAATAGCGATATATGTATAAGACTTATTTTGCTTCTTTTCTTCAGTTATTAATGACTATTTACTTTTTTCTACTCATGAGCAAATAGCGTTAATGTTTCTTAAAATAAAATTTAAAAAAATATTTACTTCTTTAAATTGAACAATTTACTTATTAATTTTGAATGTAATTGCTGGTTTGGCTTTCTCATTACTTCAGTGCTATTCAAAATCTATTTCATTTCAAATATATATACATTCATTTTGTAGCATTTGAAGTTTAAGTATAATGAGGTTGACATTTATTTAGTAAAGACATTAATTTGAAAGAGAAAGTTATGAAGATTCAAACTATTTTTATCCAATATTCAGTTTGAAAGTGAGATTAATTAATTTCTAATTGTTGGTGTGTTAAATCTTGCATTTCCTTATATACTCATATGATTTCCTATTATTGTGTAGATTTTATTTATAGAAATTGGATTAAAACCATTATTTTTTGAAGTTTTAATTCCATTTCTATAGTTGGTCACCTAATGACTGATTTGAGATTAGGTCACTATTTTATATATCTTGTCAAATGTCTCTATTATTCTTCTGGTATACTTTGTGATGTCAGTCTACATAGATATTTGACTGAATTTTTTAGAGTGTTTAATTTGAGTATTTATAATTTTATTTTTTCATTATGATAGACAAATTTGAGCTGTTGTGGAATTAAGTGTTTTAATCACTAATAAACTAAATGTTTAACATGTATATGTGAGTCTTAAAAAATATAATCATTGCTTAGTAATCTAAGGGTTAAGCATATATTTTCCGTGGCACAATTTGATGATGTAGGCTAATCAGAGATGGTGTAAGATTGTAAGCTACCCTTATAATATATAAGTATGTGTGGGGGTGTATATGTACAGATAGTGATCTATCTCAATGTATAATTTACTTTAAATATACTATTGTGAATCATATTTAAGTTTTATTAATTTTTTTTATATATAGGATTGCATTATATTACCACATACCAATTGGTAAGGGTCTGCTTTTACATTAAAGCCAATTTTATTTTAATTTGAAATAAATAAACATTTACTTGAAGTAAATTTATACCAAATACTTTTGTTTTGCAATATATCTTATAGGAACAATGTTTAATAAACTAATAATCCATAAAATTTGCTCAATTATTTTTGTATAATTAATAATTACAATTCTAAGAAAAACAATTCATTTTAAGCTTTATTCAAGATTTTGAACGTGTCATTTAATTATATTTTAGGGATTGAGATGGTTAGATGTCATGAATATGCATGTGGGTTTGTTTAATTTAAGAATTGTATATGAGTGTTGTTTGGATTAATTAAAGGATTTTGTAAACAGGGGCAATTAACATAATGACTACCTAGCTTAATGAATTGTGTAAACACATAAACATGTTAGTTGAAAAAAGAGTTTTTCAAGATAGATAATATAAAAGTCAATCTCAGAAAATAATTTCTATTCTACATTTGGGGGTTGCTTTTGTCTAGCATAACATTATGCATACTGTAATATAAGTAGTTGAATTAATAAGTATTTGCAGTTAGGCTCCCAGAAAAAAACTTCACTTTTTCAGTATGTAGCCATAATGATCAGAATGTTTATTCCTGCTTGCTAGATTTGATTTAATGTCTTGCAAATATCTTCACATTTGCAGTTAACATATACCCTTCTTCACATAAAAAGAATAACATTTATACTGATTCTAACTGAACACATACCTGATTATGGCAAAGATGGAAATATGATAAATGTAAAAACTTTATATGTAAATAAGTAAAAAGATTTTTATGCACATACTTATGTCCATATATATTGTTGACTGCTATTGATATTGGGATACTCTAAGTGTTGACTGATTTTTAATGTTACTTATAAACCCATTTAGTCTTGAGCATTATTACAATTATTATTTATAAAAGTGTTATTAGCGATTAAGCCAATGCACATGAGCTTTAAAGATAAATTATAAATGAATAATCTCACTTTTCCAGACACAAGATATTACAGTATATAAATATAGCACTTTATAAAATAATATCTCATAATTATTACTTATATAATAGAAGGGATGCAATTTGAAAATTATAATTGCAGTTTTAATGGTGTAATTGAATATATATTAGTCTGCATTAAGAACAGGTTTTATATTTACCTGTTTAAGGAGATTTATGTAAACTTCTTTTTATTAATATGTGCTGCAATCTTTAGTGTCTATGAAATATATTGGACCATAAATAAAGGTAGGATTCCATCTTCTTTGTTTAAAGTAGATTGCCTTAGCAACTATTTGAGATTGTTAATTGCTACTGATATTTAAATTGCCTAAGTGTTGACTGTTTTTTTACTGACATATATAAATAATTCCAAATGAGAGAAAATAATATATACTCT
The DNA here is from genome assembly GCA_028023455.1 of Epiperipatus broadwayi. Classification (NCBI taxonomy): domain Eukaryota; kingdom Metazoa; phylum Onychophora; class Udeonychophora; order Euonychophora; family Peripatidae; genus Epiperipatus; species Epiperipatus broadwayi. The sequence continues at coordinate 464,998 of JAQFVV010012558.1, read as the reverse complement.
GCCATATTTTTTCTGACTTAAATACGGTCATTTTATTTACAATCTATTTGATAAACTTTTAAACTTATAATACAAACAAGCCAGTGAAATTTATACTTCAGTTGAAATGATTTTGCATATCTATGTTTTTATCTGTTACATTAACTTATTTTTTAATATTTATATTTTATAACATTTGATCTAAGTGTATTTAATAAATATATTTTGGTATGCTGAATATTTTTAAATATTTCAATTTTAAATGTTTTTCTAAAAATTTAGTTGACTAAAATTCTTTAGATTTTAAATAGTCAAGAGACAAAAGAAATCAGTTTTGTCTTTTAAGTTGTTTTGTCTAAGAAAAAGTTTTATTAACAATCATTTCCGCAATTGTTAATAATCAGAATATGGAGCTTTAACAAAAGATTTAATACAAGAAAAATGTGAATTTTGGTTATCTGTCATTATTAGTTTAAACTTGACTATAATAAAAATTTAGCATCTCATTAAAAAATTATTAATGTAAGCCAATACATCTGACTTTCTAATGTCATGTGCCCATAGCTATGTAAATTATTTGAAAAGTTGATTTTATTATGCATAGATTTATAAACAGTTTGACTTTCTACTTTGTTTGATTCACATGCATTTCAAATTAAAGATTGATATATATATATATGTCATATACAAATAAGCAAGTAAATAATAATTAACGACTGTGGGAGAGTTAGCAAATTGTATCGGCATTTCAACTTTCATGTGGAAGTAATTGAATTGATTTTAATAAATTTGCATGTTTGCATTATAATAGCTGCATGCTTTGACAAAGACAGTTTGTGTTGAAAGTCTGCCTTATCAGAATAATAAATTTATTTTATGATTATTTTGTCTCAATGTAAGTATTATTTACTTGTTTATTTGTATAATACATATTGCCTAGAGAATTAATCTTTCTAATAAATACATATAGGCATGTATAATTTTATATAGGGATACTTAGATATTTTATTCATGGCCACTTGAATTTAATATATGTTTATTTGCTTTCCTATGATCTATATTATTCCAGCAGGATTACTCATTGCGCATTTTGATTTTGCTTCAGTTCAAAGATATTTCTCCCAATGTACTTTTTTTTTGTTCTTTGGATGAGGTGCTATTTATTTTTGTTTATTTTTGTAGAAATGGTGTGGAATCAAATGCACAATTTATAGGTCTAATTTTGTAATGGCCGTCATAGTCTGATTATTCACAGTAAATTTAAGATGCTTTTGATATTGCTTGCTTTTTATGTAAAAAAAAAAAGAAATATATATGTGCACACATATTAACTTAAAACATATATCTAATAGAATAATAAAAAATAATAGAGTTCTTAAACATATGTAAATATTTAATTTATATAGTGCAATTGTTTTATAAATTAATAATAATTGCAACTTACTCCACTGCACATGTGCTTTACAGATAGAACACTAATTATAATGAATACTCTCCTTTCCAAACACAAAATAAAGACTTTTTAAAAGATAGAATGGGCACTCTATCATTTTCACCCAAACTATATGTATAGGCAAATCTGAAGCATTTAGAACTGAAAGCAGGAAGATTTAGTTGATCACTTTAAATTACTTATAATCTGATTGTTGTTGATGATGCTTGCAAAATTTTTAGCAAGCTACAGTTATTATTAATAGAGTTCTTAGTAATTATCAAAGATGATATAGCATTGTCAAGTAAAATTTTAGAAATAGTATGAATTTTCAATACTGCAAGTTATCCTATATGATAATATACTAAATAAGCAATAATAATTGAATTACATTTGTATTCAAAATGAATTATATTCTACTGTAATAAACTTTGTTTTGTTAGTGTTAGATCTTATCAATTATTTACTGTCATCTGCTCTGCTAATTGCTATCTCAAGAAATTTATCTTCTTAGTAATCTAGAGGCAATGTAACATTCTATGAGTAATGGTATAGCTGCGTATGCATTTATATTGAATATTGTTGTGAGTAAATTTTCATATTCTAAATTGTAGGCCTAGTTGTATTGTGTTGATTATTAGTGTGCCTACACATTTATTACATTGTATAATTATTTATTTTGGTGCAATTAACTATGGGGCTTCATGATGATTGAGTTTTAGTGGTCAACATACAATGAAAACACAATTTGTAACTCAAATACAAAATACACTCTGAGATGTCAGAAACATGGAAGAACAACTTCTAAGTATATTTGATTGATGATGATTGAAACAGGATAATGACCAGACATAATAGCAAAAGTAGTATTGGATACCACAAGTCAGGTGACATTTATGGATGTATGGTGTGATGTTATGGAGTAAAATTCATCATGATATAAAAGCATAAAAAGTTTAGTATATTAGAAATAGAATTAGATTTAACATAAACATATATAAAGTAGAAATAAAAAAGTTTAACGTATTACAAAACAAAATTTTACATAATATTGAAACTATACAACAGAGAATGAAGACAGAATGGGACTAAAAAAATTAAAATGCTTTTGAAGAGTATAATGGAAATGTATAAAGAAATCAGCATGCAATGGAAGCAAAAATAATACTAAAATTAAATTAATATCAGTGCTGAATGATACAAATAATAGAATAAAATATGCATCGCATGACCACCTCCTCTTATGCTTGTGTATAACTTTTATTAAAACAGGCAAAACTCACTATATATATTGCCACACACAGTAAGCTAGAGTAATCAATGGATGCCAGATGGCTTGTGCATTAAATCCCCATCTAGTGCCTATTTATCCAATATCCTCAGACTAGTTTCTGGCTTATGGCCTTTGTCAGTGAGGAGCCTTGGATCTGAGAGCACTGTACCTAGATCTTGGAATCTAATGCCATAAGCCAATAACTAGTCTGGGGATATTGGATGGGTATGCACTAGATGGGGATTTTATGCACAAGCCTTCTGACATCCATTGATTACTCTAGCTTGCTGAGTGTTGCAATATATATAGTGAGTTTTGTCTGTTTTAACAACAGTTATACACAAACATAAGAGGGGGTGGTCATGTGATGTTTATTGGCTTAAAACCAATCCTGCCTAATAGGATAGTGGTGGCTATGGTTATTAAAGAACCAAAGACACCAAAATGTATGGGTACTGAACTGGGATCAGATCCATATGACTATATAAGCTAATGGGCTTCGATTAAAAACATTAAGGTGTTTTCAGTTTAAGACTCATAGTTTTGTAGTTAAATGGAGGCAAAAGGTGGTTGCTGGAGGGTTACATTACATCCTAAGATCTAAGTGCAGTGCTCTCAGATCTGGGGATATTGGATGAGTAGGTACTAGATGGGATTTTATGCACAAGCCTTCTGGCATTCATTGATTACTCTAGCTTGCTGTGTGCTGCAATATATATATATATATATAGTGAGTTTTGCCTGTTTTAAGAATAAAATATGCAGAGTATTAAAGAAAGTATGAAAAAATGAATCAAATAGAAATGAATAAGGATAATGATGCATGATCATGAAGATGATTATATTGAAGTGAATAAAAGTGACATTTATCCCATTAGGAAGTCAAACCAATATTATACCAACACAATAAAAAATAAAGATTTATTAAATTATGATATATATATATATATGATGTTAAGAATAGAGAAGATGGTAATAAAAATAATAATGAACCTATTGAAAATCAAATCATAGAAGTGTATGTAGAACATACAGATAAAAACATGGAAGTAAAGAAAATACAAGTGACAGAAAAAAATCCAAACACATTGAGATGAAGAGAGAAAATGAAAAGGAAGTAAATATGGAAAAACATACTTCAAATTTCAGAAAATAAGTGAATGTGAGCTATGATATCATGGATTATGTTAATGATAATCACATTGTTGACATAGAACATTTGTTGTAAACAGAAATCCACAAGTGTTAACACATTTTATGACCTTAGTAAATGGAGAAATTTTGTACTTACAAAAGAAATTTGCTTCCTATAAAGATTATGATTTCATCAACTATTTTGATTGTTCTTTGTATGGCACAATGGACACATATAATTAAAAAAATCACAGTATAAAATTAAATATGATAAATAATTATATTAATACTAAAGGAAAAAAATCAAGAAACTAAATGAATAGCTCAAAATTTTCAGTATGAACAATAGTGCTATTCATTGGAATTTCTCCTCATATTTATGTTAGATTTGAATTCAAAAATAAAATTTCAAGCAGAACTTTTATCCTGAAAATTGATGATAAAAAATGTGCCATAGTACAACAAATAGGGACATTATTTTGTAAGATTTATTTTTGCCAGATATTTAATGAATACATATTTTATACTGAAAATATAAAGGCTCTCACAAAAAGGTATTTGAAAATCCATATTTAAATTTCTGCAGACATACAGGAAAAGCATAATGAAAATGACGAACAAGATAAATGATTAATTATATACCTTAAAAATAATAGAATGCAATTATGCTAAGAAAGGAAATGAAAAGAGAATCACCAGATAATATATGTGTTGAGAAAACTGACATATGACCCAAAATAGAGATAGGAAAAATAATAAAATCAATATTTGAGAGTGTGTAAATAGCAGACAGTAGGAAATAGTATTAAATAATCTGACTACTGTAACTTAATTTAAAAAAAAAAAAATTCTTTTACAGCAATAAGTGAATATTAATAGTAAGTTTTCTTTGTTACATTTTTATTTACCACTGTCAAACTCACTTCATTCACAACTTTGACACCATCCACCACAGATAAATACAATACTGATTAATAGTAATCATTTTCTAAACTAGAGATTATCTCTAGCACAGATATAAACTTTAAAGATTAAAATATCTGATTTTTTTTAATTTTAAACACACACGCATGAAGCTATTCACTTTTCTCTTTCTTATATGTAATATCTTTATAGATATATTAAATAACCTCCATACTTCCCTATTCATTTTTTGCTCTAAGAAAATGTCCATTGAGACAGATAGTGACCTACTTTAATCTATAATTTATTCTAAAAATACCATAGTTGGTGACTTTGTTGCCCTAAGAAAACAAAGGAAGAAAAAGATAATGTTCCATCTCATTCTTTATTTTATTATTTAAAAAAGTGGCAGTTTTGAATCAAATTCAGGTTTCATCATATTTTATATATTATATATGCATAATTAGTTGATAGATGTTTTAAAAGAAAATCAAGCCATTTTTATTCTAGTTTTAAAAAGATAAAAAAAAAATTTATTTAAGGATTTTTTTTTTTAAAATAAATCTGCTTTAGAATTTATTAAACAGGCAAAACTCTCCATACAGTAGTGCCACCCAGTGCCAACCAGAGTAATCAATGGATGCCAGAGGCTTGTGCATAAAATCCCCATCTAGTGTCTACTTATCCAATATCCCCAGACTAGTTTCTGGCCAGTAGCAGAAACCGGTCTGAGCTTGGGGATATTCTGAAAAGCTGGTAAAGAGCTATTTGCAGGCTCATTATATAACATTTATAATACACGCTTATTAAATTAGGTCATGTGACATATGGCTTAATTTCTTTGTAATATATATATATGTAAGCAATTTTATATAGCAATTTATTAATATTTTATTCACGATATTTGACTTTGGTATATGTTTCTTGCCTCTTTGTGATATAGATTATTCCCATTTCAGGTATTCACATTTGATTTTGCTTTTGCTTCACATTCAGAAATATTTCTCTCCACATAATGTGTTTTGCTTTATCTTCCAGATGAGATTCTATTTATTGTTTGTTTTGCTTTTGAAATGGTGTTAGATTAAATGGCCAGTCTATAGGTCTAATTTTGTAATGGACTTAGTGGTGTAAACATTTGTAATAAATTTAAGCTGTTTTGTTATTACTTGCTCTTTATGTAACAAATGAAATATATATGTGCTTACATCTTCATTTAGAACACATATCTAATATAATTATATAAATAATAGATTATTTAGTTATCTCCTGAGATGAAACAACATTGTCAAGTATAATTTTATGAATAATATTAATGTTCAAGTCTACCAGATACCAAATATACTGTCTGCTAATATAGAAAAGAGACAATCACCATTTAATTAGATTTGTATTTAAACTGAATTATATTATACTGTAAATAAACTTTTTTATTGTTTGATTTTTTTTTAGAATTTGTTTACTCCTGTCTTTTATTCTAATTGATATTTCTAAAAAATTCTACTCTTGACAATATAGAAGCCAATTTTGAAGATCTACGAATAATGGTACAGCTATGTAGGCATTCATACTCAGTATCTCCCTCAGTAAAATATAATATTTTAGGCTATAACACTAGTTGTGAATTCAGTTGCTATATATTTGTGCCTATTGTTCATTAAATAGTATAATGCTTTTTTTTCTTGATACATCAAGTTATGAGACCTGATAATGATTGAGTATTAGTGGATTAAATATAAAATAACCAAATAGTTTGTATCTCAAATACACCCTGAGTTTTCAAAAAAAACATGTCAGAATAGATTACAAGTAAATGTAGTTGATAGCTAAAACAAGATATTAACCAAAAATAATATCAAAAGTAAATAAATACCACATGTGTTGGTGTAGTTGTGTGGAGTGAAATTCATCATAAGATATAAAAGCTTAAAAAGTTTAATCATTTAACATAAACATATAATATTTAATTTATAAAGTGCAAACAGTATTTGAAATTAAACTGAGAGACTGCAAACCTCTCATGCTTATTAGCCAATCAGGTGTTATTAATTGCGATCAAATCGTAAATACAAGACAGAGAATTTAACAAGAAGAGGGCATCTACCCTCCTCTTTACTTGTCTTTCTATATATCCAAGCCAGTCTGAAGTACTTAGATTTGAAAGCGTGAGAGGTCTGCAGTCTCTCAGTTTAATTTCAAATACTGTTTGCGCTTTATAAATTAAATATTATTTACATACGTTACTGCAAGTTATAACATCTAAAAACTATTGCATAGTAAATCATAGGACTTTATGCTGTATGTTTGTAATTTAAACTCAGTGAATTGAATGTGAATATGTTTGAAGATTCATGCTTTCAAATCTAAGTACTTCAGACTGTCTTGGATATAGAAAGACAAGTAAAGAGGAGGGTAGATGCCCTCTTCTTGTTAAATTCGCTGTCTTGTATTTACGATTTGATCGCTATTAATAACACCTGATTGGCTAATAAGCATGAGAGGTTTGCAGTCTCTCAGTTTAATTTCATAAACATATATAAAGTGGAAGCACATATTTAAAACAAATTGTTATATACTATTAAAACTATATAACAGAGACTCAAGACATGATGGTGCTAATATTTGAGCAAATGAAAATGTTTTTGAAGAAGATAAGAGAATGTGTAAATAAAATTACACAATGAAAAAGAAAATTATAAAAAATTAATTAATGCCAGTACTTAATGATATAATGAGACCAAAGCAACCAGAAAATTAATGAAAGTATGAACAAATAGAGCAAATACAAAAAAAAGGATAATAGTCAAAACATCATGAAGATGACCATGTTGAAATCGATAGAAATGATATCCCTTCCACTAAGAAACCAAAGCAAAATAATCCCAATGTAATAGAGAATAGACTTACTAACTGATGATATTAAGAATGTTACAAATAAAGTTAATAAAAGAAATACTGCTCTTACTAAAAATCAATCTTAGAAAAGTATGTAGAACATTCAGAGAAAAATACGGAAATAGATAAAAACCAAGTGACAAAAAAGGATTCAAAGCAAGTTGAGGTGAAAACAGAAAATGTGAAGAAACTAAATATGGAAAAACATATTTTAAATCAAATCAAACAAATGAATGTTGGTTATGATCACATGGATTATTCTGATGGTGATTGCAAGGCTGACATAGAAACATTGTCATAAACAAAAGTCAAAACACATTATTCCATTTCTATGCACTTTGCAAATGGAGATCTTTTGGGTTTAAAAAAGAAAGTTTCTGCATATAAAATGCAAAGCAATGATTTTTTTCACTAACTTTGATCATTCTTTGTAAAAATGGATGTTTATGTAGTTAAAAATCATAGTATGGAATTTGATGTCATAATTTAATATTAAAAGAAAAAAATGAATGGACACTAAATGGATAGATCACAGAACTTCAGTAGGAGCAACAAAGTTATTTTTTGGAATTTGTTGAGATCAAAAATAAAATTATCCGCAGAACATTTATCCTGAATATTGATAATAAAAATGTGCCATAATACAACAAATAGAAACTTTATCTTATCAAACTGGTATTGCCCAAACGTTTAAAGAGTACACATTTTATACTGATATTATAAAGGCTCTCTTAAAAAGACATTATTTAAATTCAAGATGAAAGTTTTGCAGATGAACTGGAAAAGCATAATGAAGATTATGAACAGGTTAAATATATTGATTAAATATATGGCTTAAAAGAACTAGTATTCAAGAATGATAACAAGGCAAAATTAACAAAGAACTATTGGACAAGATTCTACCTTTTGAGAAAACTAGCATGTGACTCAAATTAGAGAGAAAAAAAATCATAAAATCAATATTTGAGAGTACATGTATGAAAAATAGCAGTAAACAACATTAAATAATCTGAATAATTTTAAATTAAAATAATACATTTAATTGTTCTTTTGCAATAAGAAAAGAAATGTTGAGACAGATAGTTATCTATCTCAATGTATAATTTATTTTATAAATACTACAGTTGGCAGTTGTAAATCTTATTCAAATTACATTAAATATTTTGATATAGGTTTCTTTTAAACAGACATTTATCAATGATGTTTTTTTGTTGACATATGGAAAAAAAACTCATTGATAAATGTCTGTGTTTAAAAGAAATTTAAGTCAGTTTCATTCTAGCTTTAAAAAGATAAAAAAAAATCAATTATTTTAATTAAATTTATTTCAAGTAAATATGAAATAGAATTTATGTTATAGGAACAAAGCTTAATTAATTAATATTCCATAAAATTTACTTAATTATTTTTTATTATGATTTATTAAAATTCTAGAAAAATCAATTTTAAGCTTTGTTTCAGATTTTAAAAATGCCAATTAATTATATGTTACGGATAAAGATGGCTAGGTGTTATCTATAAACATGTAAGCTTATTTAATTAATGAATTGTATAAATATGTACACTGTTTTAATTATATTGCTTATCTTAGTGTCCTGTCAAATTCTTTCAAGAAAGTTAATTGTCCTGATTTTTTTAACAACTCAGGGAATCTAGTTAGTGATTTGCTGGATATTATTAAAACATTGAAGGCAAGGGGCTGCAAAATTTCCTCTGCTAAACTGTATGAGGACACATGGAAGCTATTAAATATTCCTGCATTTCAACCAATCACAGCAAATTTGTAAAATCATTATTTTATAATAATTATATGTTTTTCTTCTTATTATTATTTTTTCTTTCAGTTGTCCATAATACCAATTATATTGGTCATATCTTGTCACCTAAGTTGCAAGTTATAATGTACCTTTTTCTTTTTTATTGGATGAATAAAGTTCATCATTGAATAAAAAACTCATTTTAATTTTTATTATTTAATTTTTAATTTTAACTTTATATTTAATTTTTAAATTAATATTTATTTATTTAATATTTTATAATTAATTTTTTAATTGGTTAATCAGAAATTTTTCCAAAATGAAAGTGACACCCCATTATTTTTGTACATTTGTAATAAATGATTTTAATTGGGGATTTGTTTTGATAGATAATTTATGTACATAAACAATTTTTTTTTGCTTTTATTTATATTACAAAGTGAATAATGAAAATGTGATTATATGTTTTGGGTTATTTTTTATTTTGTATTGAAATATAAGGTAATATCCAATGGAGTTTTTTTTTTTTTTTGTCATAGATCCTGTTTATTCCCAGTAAAATTATGGACACTTTACGTTAAATAGACAATTCTCAACTCTATGTAAAAACATACTCAATTGTGACCAAGAATGAAAAATAGTAAATGGATGTACTTCGCATGTAAACCACTAAAAATGTTACTTACACAAACATACTTACACATATATAATTTTACTTGAGAGAAAATAATATCTACTCGACAGTATTTTTCTTGCTGTTAAAGTTAACATTTTTATTTATGAACTATTTGTTAAACATTTCAACTTATGTTATTAACAAGCTAGTGATATTTATAATTAAATTTAGATGATTTTTTATATTTATATATTTATCACATCAACTTACTTTTGTATTTATATTTTATAACACGATCTAACTCTTTGTAATTGATATATATATAGCTTGGTATGCTGAACATTGGAAATATTTTTATTTTAAAGATACAAGACGCAATTTATTTTAAAAATTTAACTGAGTAAAAAAAATAGATTTTAAATAGTCGAGAAATAAAAGTAAGCAATTTTCTTTTCTTAAGTTTTTTTTTTAAGAAAATGTTTATCATTTCTGCAATTGTTAATAATTAGAATTTAGTTTTAGATAAATGTTGCTTTTAAAAAAGAAAAATTAAAGAGAAGAAATATTCGATTTGGTTATTTGTTTTTAATCTTTTAAAATTTAATATAATTAAAATTTAGTGTTGTCAAACGTTGGTGGCAGTTGTCCCGGGTTCGCTTCCCAGCCGATGCTTTGACACATGAAAAAAAATTAGTGTTTCTCTGAAAATACTTTCTAACATGGTGTGAGTGTAGCTATATAAATTGTTTTAAAAGTTGATTTTATTGTACTCAGATTTATAGTCAGTTTGCCTGTGTACTTTGTTTCATTTACATGCATTTGAAATTAAAGTTATATATACACAATAAAAAGTCAGATGTCACATGACATATATATAGCTTGCATTTACAAATATGTAAAATTAAGAGCTTGCTAATAAGCTCTAAACAAGCTTTTTTGATTTTTTTAATGATAAATGCTACTTTGAGAGAAGGCATTCAAATCATCTTTATCTAGATTGTCCCCAACTCCAGACTAGTTTCGAGTGTCTCTCTTCAGCGAGGAGCTAGGACACTAGATTCAAAAAACTGACTCAAGCTAAGCATTTATCTAATAGTTAACTGTCAAGAAGAAGATCTAGAACTATGTGTGTGTGTACAGTTTCATGTAGTGTTTCTTAGATATGTTATCCACAGCAATTGAATTATATTTTCTTGTCTCATCATGAACAATATTCTTTCTACTTGATGGACTCTGGTGAATTTTGGCTTATCATCAGATTCAGGATATTCTTCCCTATGTAATTTATTTTGCATTGTCCTCTGGGTGAGATGCTATCTATTGATCTTTTTCTTTTGAAATGATGTGGGATCCAATGTACAGTGTATTAGAATATTTTAATGATCTTTACAGTGTGAACATTTGTAATAAATTTAAGCTGTTTTGTTACTGTTTTTAATGTAAAAAGTGAAATATATATGCACACGTTTTGATTTAATTCACATCTAATAGAATTATATAAATAATACTGTAATTAGTGATCTTCAGAGATGATACAACATTGTCATGTAAAATTTTGGGAATAATATTAATGTTCAAGACTTCCAGATATCAAATACCCTATGTTCTGATATACATATGGAGCAATGACCATTGAATTACGTTTATATTTTACTGTAAATGACTTTGTTTTGTTAAGTGTTAGATCTGTTTTAGCATTTTTTTATTGTTATCTGCACTATATTGAAATGTAAAAATAAAGAACTAATGTGATGAGCTTAAGATCTCATACTCTCATTTCAATATGTTTCAGGTTGGCCTTTAAAAGTGACTATAGATATAAAAAAAGATCCATTGTTATTTTTTCAAAGTCTCTACCTTGCATTTTGAATTGAGAGTATTTTATTTGCTCAATAAACCATAATTGAGTTGTTAATATGATTAGTGTTTAATATTAACTGCTAGAATAAGTTTATACTTACATATTTTGTTATTTTATCTAAAATTGGCAAGCAGTAAATTAAACAATTTTGCCAGTGTCAATAATTAAAATATAACTTCAAAAGAAATAATATGATCAATTCAAAATATTTATGCTCTCATTTCAAGAGGCTTCAGATTGGTCTCTATAACTGAATATAGGATAAATGATAAGATGTTTCATTCTTATCTTTTTAAAAATTCTATTTTGTGGTTTGGATTGAGAATATTTAACCTGCTCAATAAACCAAGGTGGAGTTGTTAATCTAATTGGTATATAATACTAACCATTAGAAAAATTATGTGTGTGGCTATATATATATTACTTAGAAAGTGAAATAATCAAATTAGTAATCCATTTAACAAATGGATAATACTTAGTAGTTATTATAAATAGAAAAATCAGTTTAATTGAAAGAATAGAAATCTGAAGAATAGTTGTTGATAATATCCACACTAATAGAATTTAGAACTTACAGAGAAATATACCTACAACTTTCTGTTATATTTATATTCCATTATATGAACAAAAATGTTATTTTCTGTAACTGAAGTTCAAAGATTATAGATTTACTAGTATTTAACCAAATTATTTATTAATCATAACATTGCAGAAAATGTACATTGAAATAACTCTACTTATTCATAAAAGTCTATACACGAATCTAAAGTTTGAAAGATAGAAGTAGAGATTAATAAACATAATTTTTGATAGTTACCAGTTGTATGCATGAAGCAGTGTTGCATACAAATAGAAACACAGGTAGAACCATAAACATAAAAAAATATATTTGAAAATAGTATAGATGCATACGATGATTCCTACTGAATTTCAGACGGATGCAAAGAAATACTGTTTCTTACTTAATTTCAACAGATATACATCTGTTTAGTAATTATCTCACTTCCAGAAATAATATATATATAATGTATTTATAGCACAATATAAAAATTAATTTAATTTTTTACCTATTTTACTTAATTTCATTTGTACTAAAAGTAAGAATTCTAAATAATAGTTACTACGAAAACAAATTGAAATATTTCTGGTTTATGTAAAGAAAATGAAAAATGTAATAAAAAAAAAGAAACTATTAGATAAAGTGTGTTTAATTTTTATTATTTGCTTTTTTCCCTAAAAGATACTTTATTGTTTTTAGAATTCAGAAATGTAAAATAATTTTAAAATTATCTTGTAAAGTTAATGAAGGATTAAAATTCAGAATCTGAATTAAGACAATAAATTTTCCATAATTTAATTGCAAAGATAAATTAAGGGGTAAAATAAAAAAGTGAACTTAGAGTTGAGAAAGTAATATAATTATAAAATGATTTTAAGTTAATGAAGGATTAAAATTCAGAATGTGAATTAAGCCAATATGTTTGTATTTTCTAAAATGTAATTGCAAAAAGTAATTTAAGAAATAAAAAGGTGAACATTTATATAAATATGTGTATAAGTGTTAGGTTTGTATATGATTTAAGTAAAAGAGCATAGCATAGCTTTATATATTTTAATAAAAAATATTGATTGTTTTTGTTTTTTCCATATGTCAAAGCACGGCAGGGAAGCGAACCCGCAACAACTGTTCTGCAAGCAACGCGCAAGGCGGCTGCGCTGACCTCTCGGCTACCAACGCTTGACTTGGTTCATTGCTTTTATAGTATGATATGCACATGTGTATAAATATATATTGTAGCATTATATTTTGGTACCACTGTTATCTATCGAGGTGTATAAAGTACGAATTGTAAAAAAAATTCTTGATTATAAATTTCGTAATACGTAGGAAGATCAAATTATCTGCAAAACCAAAGGTCAACTTTCATAAAGTCAATATGCAAGGAAATAATCGTTTTTGATTTTTTTTAAAATTTCAAATACTAGTTTTTAAAATATTTTTAAATATGATATATTGCATTTCTTTATAACAATTGAAAACAATTAATGAATTGTTTTAGCAATGGCTATAAATCCAGGTACACATAAAATAGTGTTTTAAGAATAAACAGTAAGAGAGGCCATAGGTAGTCAAACTTTACTAAATTGAAATATTTACAACAAATTCAAAATAAATAAATTGTCCATTAAATAATCGGAAGTGCTAGTAATTAGAAATATATAAAAATTTTGTTACAATTACATATAAATGTGTGGGTGTGTATATAAATAATATTCTCAACATTAGAAAAATGAGCTAGAAAGATTACACAATTGCTGAAATCTTAGATAATTAAATATTTAGATTTGGTAAATATTTTTAAAGTAACAGAATATAAAACGTAGTGAAATTATTGATATTAAAAGATTAATAAAATTGTATTGATCTAATAATATTTATTGACAAATATTTATTGCTTTAATAAGATTTGTTAATAAATAGATAAATGAATTTCATTTATTTGTTAAATTGATGTTAAACATTTTTTTGACTATTATTTTATTATTTGTATTTCAAAATAAATACACATTCCCACTAATTGAGAAACAAAATCCTAGGATCTCATCTGATTATTTATGGTACTATTGAGATGCCTCAAAGATCAACTACGAGGAGACAGGCATTATGGAAAATTTTAATATCATAAAAAAAAAACCTTATAAATGCAGGCAAATTAAAATGAGAGATCAATCTAGAAAATTTACAATATAGTGTAAGGTCAGTTGATTTTTTATCCAAAATCATCATTTTGTATCTACCTACCTAAGGATTAATATTTACTAAGGCAATAAGCCTTTAAGAATGTGCACTTGAAAATACGAAGGTAGGGACCTCTACAGGTTTTAACCACAAGCTTACTCTTTGGAAGCAAAGAGGGGAACCTTACTTTACTTCATCCTACTTTCTACATAAATAGGTGAAGCTGAAGCGGTTAGAATTGAGAGCATGAAGCTATTCAATACCCATTAGTACTCATATTTTTAAGCGCACAAGCTTAAAGGTTTATTGCCTTAGTAAATATTACTTCTGTAATCAATGTGCAAAAACATTATCTGAGAGTCATTCCTAGACAATATCAGGTTTCCACTCCATTTCAATAGCAGTGATAGATATATTTTAAATTAAAATATAAAAGAAAAAGTCTAACACATTTTTAAAAGACAAATTTTTAGCTAACAAAATTTGAAATATGTGATATTAAAATTGTAGAATATCTGACCACATTTGTTTAAAGGATTAAACTTCTAAATTGTGTTGCTCCAATTTCAAAGAAATTTGCTTTTAATGTGTGTTCCAATAAAATTTTGAGTTATTATCACAGTATCTTATACAGTAAAAAAAAGCATTTGGTGAAGGATTATGGTAGTACCTCATATAAAAAGGGAATAAATAATATATTATTATTGAATAGAAACAATTGAAATAATGTCCCATAAAATATCATAAGCATGAAAACAGTATAGTGATCAGAGTATTTGTTTTGACAAAGAGGTTTATGCAGTTTATATGTAAGACTATCAAAAGAATTAAAGTGAGTAAATGAATTCAAAATATACATTTAATATTTGAGGTAAGTATTTTCCAAAATGGATTAATTTGAGTATGGTAATTTTAATACAGAGTAAACATAAATAATACTTCTACAAATTATTTTGCATCCTATTATTGATAAATTTGGGAATGTTTGATATTTTCTTGTCATGTAATCTTTATATGAATGATGTGTTATTTATTTATGTTTTAATTAATAGGTTATTCAAGCACAAGTGCGTGTGCAGCGCAACTGCTCCCAAAAGCTATTAATAAAAATACAAATAGCTAACTAAAAATATTAAAACAGCTGAGCGCTTTCAAAGGATCTTGCCTTCATAATCATAGCTTGCTTACTTTAAATTTATGCAAATATGCTAATTCCATCTTTTTGATAGAGAAAAACACGTGTCCTTCCTGTTTATAAATTATTAGAGTAATAAATATATCAAATCTGATTATATAGTTCCATTGGAAATCCAGGTAATATACTTTATATTCAATATTTAAGATATAGTGTGACAGGTAGGTAAGAATGAATACATATTAAATATTTGTTGATGGAGAAAAATCACATTTTTTAACCATTATTTTAAATTTATTTAAAATATAAATATTAAGTTACATTTCATCATTTCTGATTTTTTTTTAAAGTTCATTTCTAGATCCACGTTTGAGTAAAACTATCTAAAATAAGTAGTATTCTTTAGGATAATAGTTGTTTATATTTGCCAAGATGTTAAAATAGATCTGTTGTTGTGATATACCAGTTCTACTAGTATTGTGAAAAAATATAAAAATATTTTATTGCATAGGTGTTTGTAAAATAAACCTTACAATAATATAATTTTAATTCAAACTCATATGTAAATATTAAATTTATAATTTTGAGATACTTAATTTCATTATATGTTCAAAGTAAAAGTGAGATGAAACAATGCAATCCATCTCCTACAACATATATGTTATCAATAAATCAAATCATATATGAAGTGACATTGCTTTTATAAGCTTGTATTTACAAAAATGTAATACAGAGAGCATACCAATAGCTCAAACAAAAAAAAATATTTAAAATCACTATATGAAATGCTCTTATACCCAGACCAATTGGGTTCTAGCTCCTCAGTGAGGTGTCCCATAAGTTTGAAACCAATTGGTCTGGGAATAAGAGTATTTCAGTTAGAGATTTTAAATATTTTCTCTTACCACACTTATCAATTAAGAGCTTGTTTAAGCTATTGGTATGCTCTCTTTATAACATATATGTTGTACTGCCACATGTACCATGAGTTTTTATATCAAATATAGATATAATACTTCATAACATACACTGTTAAAAGAGCTGAAAACCTTTCATCTTTAATATTTCCTGTCTTACAGAGACAATTCATAAATATTTTATTTTTAAAATTTGCTCTCATGTTGTTATAATTTGTACTTTATTATTATTATTATTATTATTATTATTATTATTATTATTATTATTATTATTATTATTATTATTATTATTATTATTATTATTATTATTATTATTATTATTATTATTATTATTATTATTATTATTATTATTATTATTATTATTATTATTATTATTATTATTATTATTATAATAATAATAATAATAATAATAATATTGTTTTGTTATTTTAAGAAATAAACAATTTTGTTATTTTGTTAAATTATATGATATTATTCTTTAATCATCATTTTGATACCATTTAAGTTCAGGTCAAAACATCATTGCTAGTTCATTTTATCATCATCATCAACCATTATCAATCCACTGCAAGATGAAGGTCTCTCCAAGTTCAATCCATTCTCCAATCTTTAGCTTCTCTTTTCCACATCACCCCTGCACACTTTCTTATTTCATCCATCCATCTCACATGTGTCCTCTTTCTGGGTCTTTTACAATCTCTTGGAATCCAGTTTAAGATTTCAATTGACCATCTATTATCATCTCTTCTAGCAATATGTTCAGCCCAACTCCACTTCAGTCTTTTAATTTTTTTGATGAGGTCAATAACACCTGTTTGTTCTCTTAACCATATATTGTGTTTTTGATTTCCTCTTGTTACTCCTACCATGCAATCATTTAAGGTTTACTTAAATATTTTATTATGTTTGCTATTCGAATTTAGGAAATTAAAAGTAGAATGCATACATAAAAATCTCTGATAGGTATATTCATCTTGATACTAGTACATGTAATTAAAAAAAAACACTGAGATAATTATTACAATGTCTTAATAAATATTTTATAGAAACCCTGAGGTTAAATAAGGTTTGTTAAAATATTATAAAAATTATATATTATATTTTATAAGTTTAGTAGTAAATATTTAAATCCCTGAGAAATTATATAGTTACATTGATAATTTATTTTGTTTAAAAATCTGGAGTGAGTGCATTCATGAGGGTTAGAGGTTTAAAGGCTCAACCATATGTGAATGCATTTTCAGTACACACAACCACAACTGGAAGTTCACTTTTAGTTCTTCTCACTCTGATTTCCATTTAGCACATTTAACCTTTTATTTACAAAGTCTCTTGCAAACCAAGTCAGAATATGAGATTGCAATTTGGTTTTCCCAATGTGTTGTCTATCAGTCAGCAAAAGGGTTTAGATTGATCATCTAGGGTTTAAGCGATGTTGTCTGATCCTTTACAGTTTTACTTAGATTGAGAGATTACAATTTGGCACCACATCATTACAGGTCATGATTTAAATATAGGAGGAATTAATATTCAAATCCAAATGTATAAAGTCACTGCATTTTTATAACGATAAACATAATAGATGAATTGATAAATGCATTTGTTAACAATGGAAAGATGAAATAATGATGTGCTTATTGGTAATTATTAATTTGGTGTCAAAAATGTAGTATAATCAAATATGATAACAAAGTCTTAGTATAGCTTTTGCTTGATAAAATGAAAGCAAAAATCTTTATGGTAATTATAAAGTGTAAAGAAATACAAAATTAAATACATGTAGGCATAAAACGGTTAAGTAGCTTTAGGTTTAAACAAATAGATCTACAAATGGTCTCTAGACTATTCAATAATTTATATTTAGTTATAATCCAGTTGAAATAATATATCCATTCAATGCAGGAATGTGAGTAACTAGTTGAGAGATGGATTTCCCAGGTAAATAGTTTATGATTAAATTATCTTAGATTTTAAATGTTAAGCTTTTTTTTTTTTTTATTACTAGTTATTGTATTAACTTTTTTTTTTAAATGGATAGTTTGGGCCAAATAACTCAAATGATTATGGAGAATAGTAAAAAATGAAAGATTATAAACATGAAATTAATGAGATTATTAAGAAAGGATTAAGGAATAATCAAAGTAAAATGTATGAGAGAATGAATGAATTAATGAAATGAACAAAAATATTAATACATTAAATGGACACCTTAATAAAAATAATAGATGAATTAAATGAAATGTATAGAAATGAAGTAAAGGATTTAAGTAGAAAAATTGATGCGTTTGAAATAGTTATCACGAAGAAAAATGGACTTAGATGAGAGATTATATGAAATCAAAATAAAGTTAAACAAATATGAGAGGAATCTAAATGGAAGTTCGTGGAATTATAAGACAAGATAGATGAAATTGATTTTAATTTGAGGGAAAATGCCAATTAAATTTAATGATAGAGAGTTTGAGTGATCAGATAGAGCATAAGTTGTTGTTTTTTATCAAGAAGAAATAATGGAGGTTAAAGAAAGCCATAAATTTCAATCTAAATTAGGAGAAGAAATTAAGAAATTCCAAACTTATTATTAACAAATATGTGTGAAAATGCATGAAATACCAGAACAGGCTAACAAATCAAGATAATAAAATTGCAGTTGAGATAGAAATTATAAAAAAAAATTGATGAAAGAACAGAATAGTCATAGGCAAGAAACCATAGATAAAGCAAGTATGGAAGCTAGATTGGAAGAGGTAAACATAAAGAAGTGTTAAAATTATTAGGGATAATACAAAAGGAATATCAGATTCTCAAAATAAAATATCAGTTCAAGAAAGAAAATATTTCATGAGAATAGTTCAAATCAGATTTGATGTGGAGTGACAATCTTTGTTCATTAAGACACAAACATATTAGGATTTTAAATCCCTAATAATGACAAGCATTTGGAGAAAGGATCAGCAAGACAATGTCAAATCTCCTCAAAATTTATGCTGATGCTAAATGATCTTATGCTGAATTTTTCCAAACAAGCTGTCAGGTTGGAATTTTGACTGCATAGTGGGTATCATACATCATGATCTGCCAAAGCACATTGATCATACTTTGACAGCAGTTGATTGAAATACTATAGAAGAAGTAACAGAAATTCTGAGTGCATTATAGAACTAATGAGATCTCATATGAGGCTAGTCATAAGCAAGAAAAAGATCCCATTTAGTATTCAGTATTAAGTGTTAATATCCCTCCATCTAATAACTGAACATTGAATAAAGTTAGATATGCAATGCAAAATAGATGCACCCATAAACATATTTAATATAATTAATCACTTAGCTGGGAGTAGGGAAAATGAAAATGGTACTGCTAATAATAATAGTAATAATAATAACTACATTAATGAAAGTACTTGAAAATATTCTTAAGGGCTGATAATTTAACTCATGTGTTAAATTAAAAAAGACCTTGTGGGAATGTTCCTTACCACAGGGGTCTGACATTAACTTGGAGAGGGACAACATATTAATACAGTTAAATACCATAGATCTTAATATTGATTATTTTGAAACAGATGTTAGTTGAATTACCAATTATAACAAATTGTCCTATCATAGCAGTAGAAATTGGGGGTATGATTGTTAAGAGAGTATTAAGCACTTGCAATCAGATATGTAGAATGTTAGAAGACTTAATTAGCAAAATCTTGGAAATAAATCATTCCATATCTTCTCTGTCAGTTAAATAAACAGATGCAAGTAAATGCAAGCCAATGGCAAAAGGTTAAGTTATCCAGTCAGCAAGTCTAAATAACTATTAAGATTAATAGCTACAGTTTTGAGCATATCTTTTTGATTATGTTTGGAATAGTTCATGAAGTAATTATAGGTTCTGATTTCATGAATAAATACCAATGCATTCAGAATTTTATATGTAAGAGGGAAATTTGTAAATTTAATCATCAAATTTAGGAAACAATAGGCATAATGTGCATTCAAGATACATCACTTGATGTGCATATTAAGTTAAAAATTAAAGGTTCAAATACTCTGAACGTAAATCAAAAAGAAAAAATATTTAAATTAATGGGTTTATTTCAATCCATATTTTCAGATAAGTCAGATATAATCAGGGGATATGTTCATCCATATTCTATTAAAAAATAAACCTTTCCAGCAGAAAATATATTCAATCCCATATCAGCATAAAGACGAAGTTAGTAATCAAATAAGTAAAATTCTGGAATTGAAGATGGATCCATTTGTAACAATCCCCTCATTGTAGTCTGTAAGAAAAATGGGTCAATCAGAATATGCCTTGATTCCCATTTCCTAAATCATGTGACTATTTCTCAGTGAGACATCCCTTCACCAGTACATCAGCTGTTAATTACATCTAAAAATAACCATCTTTGACTTATTAGCCTGTTACTGGCAAGTACCTCTTCATTATAAAGATAAAAAATATACTGCATTTTGGTATGAAAGGCAATCATATGTTTTTGATAGGATGCCTTTTGAATTGGTCAGTAGTGAGGTCAATATGGACTAATGACTTAATAAAATATTGTTACAAGAATTGAAAGATATTCTAATTATTTACATAGATGATATTGTTATAGCTTCTAGTATTATTGAGGAGTATTTCCCACATTTGGAAATGTTATTTTAATACATAATATAAAAAATAATCTCAAGAAGTGTGCCATAGTGATGAAATAAAATTTGTAGATCACCTAATTGGGTTTAAAGGTATTAAATCTGATCTGATAAAATAGGCGTTATATAAAAATTTCCTAATCCCAAAAATAAAAAGTAATGGTCAATTTTAGGCCTTTGTACATATTATGATAAATTTTATGAGAATTTGTCACATGATAAATTATACATATAAAAACTACTAAAAAGTATAAGAAATGATGTTGGGATGAAAGTCAAACCAAAGAATTTGAGCTTATCAAAGCTAAATTCCTGAAGAGAGTAATATTGCATTAGTGTGATTTCAGTAAAAAGGTTTTATGTTCAAACTGAAAGCAGTGGCTATGGTTTGGATATAATGGTTATCAACTTGACCAATTTCTAAAACCCCAAATTTCATATTTCTTTAGTTGATTACTTAAAGGGGTTGAAACAGACTACATGACTATGGGAAATGAAGCATTATCAGTGGTATGGGCATTTAAGAAGTTGTGCCAATTTTTAATGGGGTCAGTTGTAAATGTGCACATAGATCACAAAAGCTACTTAAATAATGAGTGCCTCATCTGATAAAGCTATACTTGCAATAGTTCAATTACAAAATACAGTATATTGAGAGTAAGAACAATATTGTTGCAGTTATTGTGAGCAGGCATCCTACTGAAATAACCCATACTTATACAGATACTGAAAATATTATAATCACTGCTGTAAGTTTAGTAAATAATGACACTGTAGAAATGGATTTGGAAAATCTGTCCATGTTGCAAGACCACAATAGCTGTCCTGTCTGAAACAACAGCTTCTCATTTTAATCATGCATATGTTAGTAAAATTAAAATATGTATAAGATAGTATAAATATTTTAATACATAAAACAAAAGCAAATAATGAAAACTCTTGGAGATTTGTTATACCTAAGGCTATAATAAATAATTTAATATATTACACATATTGTTTATATGGATACTATAGTCCAATGAAAATTGAATATGTGTTGAGAAAATTTTTCTATTGACCAAACATAAACTCTTCAGTAATTAATAGACCAAAATATTGTAAAACATGTCTTCAAATTAAGTATTCTAATAAATCTTTTGCCTGAGCACTGCAACCTATAATTTCAGAGAAGCCTAGTGAGATGTTAACCATTGCCTTCTACGAACCCTTACCATCCCCTATAAGGAATACATTTTTACTAGTTATGCATTATGTGTTCTCCAAATACATGATGGCTTATCCAATAAGAAAAGTGGATACTAAAAATGTTATCGAGTCATTGGACAATAAACCATTTCCTTTAGTAGAAAAGTCCAATCAGTATTAACTTAACACACTAATGCATTTATTTCCAATAATTGAAAAAGTGAATACAAAGTCAGAATATCAAGTTTGTAATGAGCTCAATCCACAATCTCCAAACTAACACTTGTGAAAGAGTTATGAGGGAAATGGGTTACTTATTTAGAGTTTATTTGGTGGACAAGCATACAAGATGGATGGTTAAACTTCATGAGGGGATAGGGTACATTAATATGACTATAAATAAATCAATAAATTTTCTGTCACATGATTACAGATTGGACAACCTGAACCACTATTAGTTAAGGCCCATTTATCTACCATACCTGAATGTTATAAATCCTGAAAATGATAGGATGCATGCCTTAATTAATTTGGAAAAAGATAAAAAGGTTCTCCCAAGCAAAATTACCAAGTCATTTTTAAGATTGCTGATAGAGTAATAATATGCACCCATCATGTTAGTGACCCACAGACACATAAATTCAAAAAATGTATGAACTCATATGAAGGCTTTTTCACTTAAAAAACAAGTAATAATGTCTTTCTTCTTGACATCATAGTAGGTGTATGATGAACATATAATGCACTAAGCCTCCAACCCATGCTTATATTATATATATATATATATATATTAGTTAAGTACTAATCAAGAAAATTTTATCCTATAGAGGGGGTAGTTGTAGCATTAGATTTTGGTACCAATGATATCATGATCTACAAAGAATGAATCATTAAAAAATTTTATTGATTATATATTTCATAATAGATATAAAGATCAAGTGATAGATGTAAAAATCGAGGGTCAGCTTCCATAATGTCAGTATGCAAAAAAATAATCATTTTTAATTTTTTTAAGACTTCAAATACTAGATTTATAAATATTTTTAAATATTAAACATTTCATTTTTATAGCAATTTAAAACAGTGAATTGTTTTAGTGATGGCTATAAATATAGGTAGACACAGAATAGTGTTTGTGAATAAATAGTAAATGAAGCCATAGATAGTCAAACTTTACTAAATTTGAATATTTACAACAAATTCAAAATGAATAAATTGTCGATTAAATCAGCAGATGTGCTCTTAATTAGAAATATATAAAAATACTGCTACATTTACATATAAATGTGCAGATGTGTATATAAATAGTATTCACAAAATTAGAAAAATGTACTAGAAAGAATAACACAACAATTTCTGAAGTCTCAGATAAGTAAATATTTAGATTTGATAAATAATAACAAAATATAAAACTTAATGAAATTATTGATGTTAAAAGATTAATAAAATTATATTGTTCTAATAATATTTATTGACAAATATTTATTGCTCTAATAAAGTTTGTAATAAATAAATGAATGCATTTTATTTATTTGTTAAATTGATGTTAAACATTTTTTTCTTATTTTATTGTTTTGTATTTCAAAATGAACCGAGAGAAAAATCAATAGAATCTCATCTGATTATTTACAGTACTATGGAAGTGTCCTGGAAATCAACTGCAAGGAAAGGGGCATTGAGGAAAATTTTGACATCATAGAAAAAAACTTATAAATAACAGCAAACTAAAATAAAAGATCAATCTATAAAATATTTAGTGTAGTGTAAGATCAATCAATCATATTTTTACACAAAATCGACATTTTGTACCTACCTACCCAAAGATGACAGGGTAGAAAACATTATCTAAGAGTTTGTCCTAGACAAGATCAGGTATCCATTCCATTTCAATGGCAGTGATGGATATATTTTAAACTAAAATATAAAAGGAAAAACAATGCATTTTTTAAAAAAAACTCAGTTAAGAAAATTTGAAATGTGTGATATTGAATGTTTAGAATATCCATGTAAATTTGTTTAAAGAATTATGCTTCCAAAATGTATTTCTCCAATTTCAAAGGAATATGCTTTTAATATGTGTTCCAATAAAATTTTGAGTTATTATCCCATGATCTTATCCAGTAAAGGAAGCAATTTGTGAAGGATTATGGAAGTGCCTCATATATAAAGGAATAAATAATATATTATTATTGAATAGAAACAATTGAAATAAATTTCTTTAAAACATCATAAGCAGAAAGATGGTATAGTAATTGGAGTACTTATTTTGACAAAGAGTTGATGATTTTGTGTGGTTTATATGTATGACTATCAAAAGAATTAAAGAGATTAAAGAAATTCAATATATACTTTTTAATATATGAAAGAAATATTTTCCAAAATTGATTAATTTGATTGTGATGATGTTAAACTGAAATAAATGGGAATAATAGTGCTAGAAATGTTTAAATTTGCTGTTGTTTGTGAATTATATTATTGATAAATTTGGAAAAGTTCGATATTTTATTGCTATATAAACTTTATACGAATGATGTGTTATTTATTTCTGTTTCAATTAATAGATTAAAAATTATTAGAATAGCAAATATACCCAAATCTGGCCATAAATATCCATTGGGAGTTCAGGTAATATAATTTATATTCAATATTTAAGGGTATAGGGTGCCAGATAGGTGAGAATGGATACATAGTAAATCTTTGTTGATAAAGAAAGATTACATTTTTTAACCATTATTTGAAATTTATTTAAAATATAAATATAAGCTATATATCATCATTTGTGATTTTTTTTAAAAAATCCTTTCCCAATCCATGTTTGAGTAAAACTATCTAGAATAAGTAGTAAATTTTTTAGATATGAGCTATTTATATTTGATTCACCAAATACTAGGTGTTAATTTAAAATTATGTGCTGAGATTTGTTGTTGTGATATAATTTATATACCAGTTCTACTAGCATGGTTGAATAATATTAAAATACTCTGTTACATAGGTGTTTGCAAAATAAATCTTACAATAATATATTTTGAATTCAAACTCAAGTGGATAAAAAAAGTGAGAAATATATTAGCATTAAATTTATAGTTTTGAAATACTTAGTTTGATTATATGTTCAAAGTGAAAGTGTGATGAAACATTGTAATGCTTCTCCTATAATATGTATGTTGTATTGCCGCATGGAATGTACATTCATACATAAAATATAGATATAATACTACACCTCTTACACTGTCAAAATAGTTGAAAACATTTATTTTTAATATTTGTTGTTCTACCGAAATAATTCATATTATAAATCATTATCTTTAATATTTGCTGTCATATAGTGATGATATGTATTTTATTATTATTATATTGTTTTGTTATTTACATGAAATAAATAATTTTATTTTGTTAAATTATATATTATTCATTAATCAGCATTTAGATACCATTTAATTTCAAGTCAAGCCTCATGATCAGTTCATTAAGAACTACTTAAATATTTTATTATGTTTGCTATTTGAATCTAGGAAGGTAAATGTTGAATGGGTACATAAAGGCCTCTGAGATAATTATTATAATAAGTCTTAACAAATATTTATTAATAGTAACTCTGAGATTATGTACTTAATGAATAGATTAAAGAACATTTTGTAATTATGAAATCATTTAGCAATAAACCAGTGATTGGTGATATATTATAAAAATTATATATCATATTTTAAAAGTTCAGTAATCAATATATAAATTCCCAATAAATTATATATTACATTGATTATTTATTTTGTTTTGAAATCTGGAGTGAGTGCGTTCACGAGGGTTAGAGTTTTATAAGGCTCAACCGTATGTGAATACATTTTCAGTGCACACAAATGCAACCAGAAGTGCATTTTCAGGTCTTTTCACTTTGATTTCCATTTTAGCACAGTTAACTTCTTATTCACAGAGTCTCCTTCAAACAAAGTCAGAATACAAGGTTGCAATTTGGCTTGCCCAATGTATTGGCTATTGTTCAGCATATATGTTTTGATTGATCATCTAGGGTTTAAGCACTGTTGTATAATTCTTTTCATGTTCACTTAGAGTGAGAGGTTACAATATATATATATATATATATATATATATATATGTAACCTCTCACTCTATATATATATATATATATATATATATATATCACAATGTAAAAGTTTATCAATAATTTTTAGAATCCTCCTTTTGGATGTTATCAGCCTAACAGTTGTATTTTAACTCTTGGCCTGGAGCAGTTGGCTTTTATTAGCTACTATTTTAGGTAAATAACTTTTTAATTAAGTAATTATAAATGGATAATTCCACACATTAAATATTTTACATATGTATATATCCATGTTTATATTGTTGGATAACTAACAGCTGGAATATTTTGAATTAACAAAAATGGTTTTCCAAATATAAATGTGTTATATTTATAAACTATAATTTTAATAGGTTTTATTTCAATATAATGTAATAATTAATCTCTATGTGTAAGATAACATTAGAATAAATATGTATTTCTATAATTGGAGAGTATATACCAGACCTTTAGTTTAATATTTTTGATACTACATAATTAATAAATTTATTAACCACTATTTTAAATTATTACAGTAGGACTCTTTAATACTAGATTTGGTATTTTGTGTGTCCTTACTTATGTCACAATTCTACAAGAATTCTTGTGATGCAAAGCTAGATCTGTATGTAACTGAATTAGACTATGTGTGCATGCAGATATTGATATAATTATTTTTAGAAGTGATTTAGATGGTGTAAACATACTGAAATTCACCTTTAAATATATATATATATATATATATATATATATATATATATTTATATATAACATAATATATATATATATATATATATATATATATATTATGTTCTATGATAATACTCCAAACTTCATAGTCAGTACACTTATGGTACTAAGTAGTGCAGAGTATTTAATTACTGTAGTATTTAATGTTCCAAATATATTTTATTTCATTTAATGTATGATTTATTTAATTTTATGTATTATTTTAATATGTCCTTGCAGCAAGAAATATTAATGCTTGTGTCATTATAGTAGTGCCAGTCATAATAGCCACTGGATTGTTACTAATCTAAAATTTTAATATATGCTATTTTAAAATCTAGTCACAAGAAATGACTGTCAATAATTATTTGATGCTGACACTATACTTATTATTTATAATTTCACAGAGGTTAAACTCTCCATACAGTGAGTGCCATCAGTGCAAGCCAGAGTAATCAATGGATGCAAGAAGGATTGTACATAAAATCCCTATCTAGTGTCTACTTATCCAGTATCTCCAGATTAATTTCCAGCTTGTGGTTTTCATCAGTGAGGAGTAAGCAGTAGATAGGGATTGTATGCACAAATTTTCTTGCATCCATTGATTACTCTGGCTTGCACTGGTGGTGTTACTGTATGAAGAGTTTAGCCTTTGTGTAAAAAGCTTGTGTAAGCATAAAAAAATGGTGATCATGGGATGGTTATTTATATTTTTTCTGGATGCTGATCCTATGATTCTTTGTTTTTCCCTTATAGTATTTAGTTGAAAATAGCTCCTGACTGTAAGACTTTATTTTATATGATAATTTTTTCTTCAAGTAAATACTTCGGGAATTATTACCTAATATCTTTTGATCTTATTAAAATTGTATATTTTAATACATATTAAACAATGTATAAATATTTTTTTAACTATTTTTTCTTATTATAATTAGTACTATATTAATTTTACATAATGAAGTATTTTCTTCTGGACTTTGTGCATTCTAAATATGTACTCCAGTAATAAAATTATCTGTAAGTATTACATTTTAATTTACATATATAATTAAAAAACTACAACATAAACCTTGAGATCATTAACTGCTATTCAGCATAAAACAGTATGTGTTGTGTAAAATTTAATATTTTGTAGTGTAATTGTTACTACACCACTCTTACAAAAGTAAGGACTGTTTTCTATTCATTTTTAATACCTTGTGGAGGAATGTGATCATAAATATATGACCAAAGATCTTTTTCACATGTCTTTGGTCATATGTTTATGATTACATTCTTCCACAAGTTGTTAAAAATAGAAAAAAACAATTCCTAAGAATAGTATAGTAAAAATTACACCACAGACATAATTATTCATTATTGGATAATATCTAGTCCAACGAATAATTAATAAAATTTATTAATCATAATATATACATATTTGACAGATGTTTAAATTCTCTAGGATTTCTGGAGAGGCTATATTTAATTCAAACATTTGCATAGGATGAGGCAAATGATCAGTTATTGCATATATATGTGAAATCTAAAAAAAAAAATCGAAGTCACATGACCTAATTTAATAAGCCTGTGTTTACAAATGTTAAGAGCTTATTTTGCGAGCTCTATATGTAATATGTGAAATATAGACAGCTAAAATACCATTGTTAATACACAAAGACAAATATAAATAGATAGATAGATAGATAGATAGATAAATAGATAGATAGATAGATAGATAGATAGATAGATAGATAGATAGATAGATAGATAGATAGATAGATAGATAGATAGATAGATAGATAGATAGATAGATAGATAGATAGATAGATAGATAGATGCTAAAATAGCCTTTACATAACACTTCATTGTGGAGAAAAACAATGTAGATAGAGGCATTTGCCAATTATAGTTACTGATTGATGAGGGTATAAGCCACTTTTTATTCCTGTTTACCTTCTAGAAAATATCTCTAGCTACCCATTTATCAACTAATACTAGCTGTTGACTTTTTTTTTAAAAAAAAAAAAACTATCCTTCTCAGATGCTATTTCATTTCATAGATAAAAGCGTATATGCATTGTTACATATATGAGATATGAGACCCTCTAGTGTACACATAGTAGACTGTATTATAAAAACTCATTTCCTTATATATACACACAAATTATGTGTTTGTAATAATATTGTAAACAATACATTTATTTTTTTATTTTTTCCATAATAGAACAGAAGTATGACCAAACGGGAACTAATTTCATTCTAAATTCTATAAAACAACACATTGGATTACTTACTTGTAATATTTTTCCTCCCGAATGTACACCTTCTAATATCCTGTAATGGAATAACGCGGGCACATTATAAAGCACGTGAAGTTTTTCCAAAATTTCATTTAAATCAAAAGTAGATTCATTCCATGTTTCCAATAAATCTGCGCCTCCAATATCATTTATAATATTTATTAAAGCTTTAATATTAACATTAGTATCATCGTAGGCATCTCGGCATGATTGATATAACATTTTTAACTTATCCTCAACAGATTTAGATAATACGTTACTTTCTAAAACCTCCTCTTCTAAAAACTTGTGTTTACGTTTTTTAATGTTTTCCTTTAGATGGGTGAAGATGTCGATGGAATATTCGTCTATTGGATGTAAGTCCGAATATTTAGCGCAAGCAAAAGAATAAAAATCTTCACAAGGATTTGCCGTCCTATTAACCATTTCGTTTATTAGGTTCAAATAACCATAGTCGTATTTCAGCTTCTCGGATTTGTTAATATTTTCAACAATTTGCGTTACAGAAATTAATTCTGTCTCCGACGGTAATAAGTGCATTCTCTTTAAATTATTTTTAGATAGTATTAAGAAAACAGTGATTGTAATTAATAATACAATTAGTACTCCTATTAAAATAATTTTCCATCTTCTTTTAAAATGATTAAGACATTGTTCGTTTAAGCGCTTATGTTTTCCGTCGCCTTCTATTGTAATGTTTTCTTTGGATACCATTTTTTTAAATCGTCAACTTCAGAAATATCTGCAAATTAGTAAAGTTGTGTGAAATATTTTTTTTTTATTTCTTTTTCTTTTTTTTTTTTAATGCCTTTGTAATTGATATTTTAAGTCGCTACAAAAACTGATAAAATCATTATTATTATATAAAAAAAAAAGTAAAAATGTTTCCCAAAAAGAAAAGCAAGTCTGCTATTTAAATTGTATTAGATTACTCAAAGAAACTATAATGGGGGAGTCCGAATAACTATTTAAAGAATTTTAGGTATTTATTTTTTTAAATATATTTTTTTGTAAGTAAAAAAAAATAATGAAATTAAAAATATGTTTGTTTTAGTCATTAAAATATTTTTATTATGCTTTTTAAAGAAGTAAAAATATTAAAGTCGATAATTTGGAATATGCATTAAACTTATCATTTTTTTCAAAACAAATAATTATATATCTAAAAGATATATACGTAGTACCATTTTATGTCTGCAATATAGAGACAATAAATAAATTGTGTTAGGAGTTGGCAAAATATTTTATTGTTTAATTATCGTTACTTTTTACATGAGAAAACTTAACATACACTTATTAGTAATAATACATAATAATGATTTAAATCAAAATAGTTCGTGTTCACAAACCGATAACTTATAAGTGTAAATTAAAAACAAAACAAAAACGTAGAAACGCATATTATTTATTACCACAATTTAAACTTCAAGTGCAAAATTGTTCCATATAAATATTTGACCAAAACATTATAATAAATACTTTGAGGCATTTGCTTTTTCTGTTGTTTTTATTCATATGTTTCAAGTAGCTGGGATTAAATGGTAGTATTAAAGTAAATCAAAGTTTGTATTGATCCATCTATGTACTTCAAAAAACAACAAAAACAAAAATATTGATAATGAGTTACATCCATAAACAATTTGAAAGCAAAGCTTTAACATTAAAACATTAAGATTAAAATAATATGAGAATAAAAAAAAAAACATTCGTAAACAAATTGTTTGAAATAAAATAAATTTTTACTTCTGTACTCCGCTTTTCTCTCGTCCTTCTCCTCCTCCTTTTATTTTTTCTTCTTTTTATTATCACCAACACAGTAATATATATTCAAAAACGAGTAAGGTTATTCAACTCCAAGAGAAAAAATGATGTAAATCCATAGGTATGAAGTTTGTGATAAATATATATTCTAATTCATGAGTCAGACATATGTCCACATATAAAATACGACAGTCCATCATCCTACTTTGGTATTTGATATTTTGCATTTCTGTTTGTCAATTTCTTCAACAGGCAGTTTTTCTTTCTGAAGTATGTCAACATCATGTTAATTGTAATTTTTAAATAAATTCTTTGTTTCCATTACCCTTCTTATGAAAATAATCAACAATACACATAAATCAGATATTGCCATTTTTATTGAGAAACAAATATGGCTGTTCTGGCCTCTTTTATCTGCAAATTTCCTAAATGTCCATATGATATTGACAGATACAGAATTTTTAATGAATAATTTTAAAATAAGTTTTTTGGAAAAATCAATTGCATATGATAATATATTACAAATACCCACAGAATAATGAAGAAAAGCCATAGTAATCACAGTAGTAATGCAATGCCCAAAACATTTAAAAATATTTCATAGCTACTCAATCATAAATGACAAAATATACAAACATATACGTAAATAATAAATATGTAAATCTCAACCCACATCTACAAAATTTGTTTGTACTGAGAGGCATGATATTAAGTGAAAGGTAAAAGAAGCATACTTTATAGCAGATGATTCTTTCGCCATTAATCATAAGGATGCATGTTTTGCGATATCTAAAAGATGGTCTTAGTGACTCATTTGCATATAATTTGCATATCAGATTTATTTATATAATGATTCCAAAGAAAGGATCATAACTGGCTATGAATATGAGAAGTATCATCTTCTTGAAAGCACTCAGCCATTTAATTTAGTTTTCAATTTGTTGTTATAGATTTACGTTGGAAGTGTGAAAGCACTATTTAATATTATTATATTGAAGACAAATGTAAAGTATAAATATACAGGTTATCACTTAATAAATATATTTATATAAATTTGTCTAATGTATATTTATCACAGTCTGATTCTAATATCATCAGTACATTTTCATTTAAATACATAAAAACTTAAAGAATAGGTGTCTGCCTGTTTTTACTAATAATGATTATGCATATAAAGACTACATATTAACACTTTAAAACTCTGACATTTTTTATTATTCAACCAGGTGGGAGTTTTTGAAAATGCTCAACCTTTACTTTCTGGGTTGAATCTTTATTTTATACTAAAATTCAATAAACTGAACATGATATTTTTAAATTTAATTTTATAATTAAATATTCTAGAAAAATCACATTTGGCTTTTTAAATATGTAAAAACTGACTTGTAGATAAGGACAATATAACTTAAGTCATCAACAAAGTTAGTATAAACATCTTTCAAAAAATGCACAATTTTTTATGCAAATGAAAGAAAGTCAAATTATGATAAATCCATCAAATTTTACTTTCTAATCTTTTACTTTATAATTATTAAAATATTTGAAAAAAAATCTAACATCAATGCCAACATTAACAGGTGATGATGGTAGTGATGAGATTCACATGAAGTATTGGCAAGAAGTAGAAAAAAAACATTTTAGATTAATCTTTACCTAGGGAACAATAAAGTTAAGATAATTGATATTTGTTAACTGATCTAAAAATAGTGATGTTTTTAGATTTTTTTCTCAATTAAAAAATCAATAAAAGCAGTATCAGAAAATCTACATTATTAAAAATATCCTATGCCACAATATGTTATGATACTAGTAAAATAGTGTTCTAAAGCCTTGAAACTTTCACACTCTTTGTGAGGAAAACACTTAGTAATACTGAATAAGAGTTTCTGAGTTAATGGCTCATGGGAATTGGTTATTTCCATTTAATTCAGGTATTATCATTTACTATTTAACAGATATTTAGATGGAAATCTGAAGCTATGATCTTACTAAAATAGCATTTAATCATGATTAGCTGGCTAGGGCTAATAAATGGAGTAGACAGTCAAATTAAAAATAGAAAATGCAATGTGTTAAATATTTCCATATATATACACCAACACTAACTAGGCATATATAAAAAGAAACATAACCACAAACTAATATCCACAATCAAGCCTTCAAGTCACTTGTTTAGAATTTTTTAGCAATGAATAAGGAAATTGGGTTCCATTCTTAACTAGCTAGCTTTAGATTATGTAAATAACAATGTATAATTAAAAAGCCTAAACAATTATAAAATTTAATTGATTATCTAAATTAATTAAGCTTTAACACTTGTTTGTTGTTTAAATTTAAGAGGTATTTATATAAACTTATACAAGATAGAAAAAGTTAGAACCATGTCACTTTAGTCAGTGCTAAGCAGTTGAATTGTATTGAGGGTATAACTGCATGGTTAACAACTCATCACTGGTTTATTGAGCATGTAAAATATTAACAGTCTAAATCACAAAATAGACTATTTGAAAAGAAGAACAGCCCATCTTATCCATTTTGCCTATATTTTTTCAATTGGTCAATCATAAGCATATTGGAATGAAACTATATGGCCAAAATAAATGAATATAGGTAAAAATGATGAGATGGTCCATTCTTATCTTTCCAAAGACTTTATCTTTTACTTTTGATTGAGAGTATCTCATGTACATAATAAACCAAACAGCATTGAAAATGTCCATTAATTATAAAAAAAACTATTGTAATAACATTACAACTAATACTTATAATGATAATTAACTGTTATATACAGCCTTTCAATCCACAGAAATACTTTCAGTTAATTTCTTAACCCTCCTCAACTGCTGTTAAATTTAAAAATAACAAAATGGAAGCAAATTTTATCATAAATACAAATCACATGAATCCTGAATTTTACAGCTTGTCTATTTATTATACTCATTTTATTTCTATTTATTAAAATTGTTTCCTCAATTTTTCTTTTATTATGATTTCTCTCTTCATAAAGAATCTTAACACTTTCAATACCAAACTTAAATTTATATCTACATGTCCTTTTATGATCCAAGAAAACTGAAGCAGTCATTAAATGATGATTATTTTTGCTTTTCACATGCTTGTATAACAATTCATGCTCCTTTAATCTTTTTTCAATACTGCACCTTGATTCACCTATATATGATAACATACATCCACAAAAATGATATACAACATTACTTTTCTGATGACAGGTATGATATTTTTTGAATTGACTAACTTATTAACATTATTTGTAATCCAAAATGAAACATTAATTCTTATATATATATATCCTTAAAATTTTTCACTTGAGTCTTTGAAATAAATGGAATAGATATCCATTGTTTACTATCAATCTTCAACTCCTTTAAACCATTATAACTCTTTTTAAATTGACATAAAATATTGTTAATCTGTTCAATTTTTTAATAAATTTTAAGCAATTCCTTGGCAAATATCTCAATATTTTTAATTTATCACACTGGTAACAACATAATTTTTCATTATGAAACAAAAAAAGATCTAAAACTTGCCATCTTATGCATAATTGGTATTTTTGATTTACAATTTATATATCCTCTTTTTTGCCATGGTTTTATTATTAATTAATAACTTATTATATTATTATCTCTTGTAATAATTAAATCCAAATGCTTAATATTTAGTGTACTGTTCATTTTCAATAGTCCATTTCAAGTCATTCAAATTATTTAATGCCTTTATAAGAAATCTATAGTACTGGTATTTCCATAAGCAAAAACATTATCCACATATTATTTACCAATAGAGGGTCCTTCCAAACCATGACACAAGATAGCTACTTTTATAAAGATAAGAGTGGCTTAATTATCTTTAACTTAAATATCCACTTAGATAGGTGATTCTGAAGCATCTTGATTTGGAAGCATGAAGTTGTTGTTTTCTCCATTGGTTAAGTCCACATTTCTTTTACAAATTAACATACACAAAATCTTGCGATTTACAGTGAGTTAATGTTACAATCTTAATGTTGGAGAAAATAACAACTTCACACTTCCAAACCAAGATGCTTCAGATTCTGTTATATAAGTGGACATTTAGGTTAAAGATAAGATGGCTGGTCTTATCTTTACAAAAGTCACTATCTTGTATCATGATTTGACAGATTCTGGTATCAGCAAAACATGCTTGATTATTATGAATTTTAAAGCACATTGAACACTGGTTAAGCCTGTTTAAAGTATTTACATATGATTTCTGTGTGTACAATAAATTAATTATTATTCCCCACATCCTTTTTGTAAATTTTCATATCTATAAAAGTACATATATTTAAAATACAACTGTCATATGTAGACAAAACAAAATTGCAAACTTGTGCAATATCATTACAAACATGATTACATGAGCTTATTTATTAATACTACTATAATAAAAATAGTTTTTATCAATTTTGTCTATTATATATTGAAACAGTAAGATTCGTATTCGAATCTTAAGTTTCACCTTTTTCTGTCGTCTCTCACTGACTGGTCTATCCCGCCCAAATTTAAACTTTTTGATATCGAATTGTGTGTGTAACAATATTAAAAATGTATAAATATATGTAGAATTCAGCATAAACACGCACACATTTCGATCTCAAATTAAACACAATAAATAGGGATAAAATAATATAATTTAGATTTCTTTTAGTTATATAATTTTGTATAATTTTAATCATTTATTTTGGATTATAAAGTTCGTATTTATTGCTTTGTTTAAATTTCGTTTAATAATAATTCTAAAAATATCTGATGTAATATTTAATTACAAGTTAAAATAATCTTATGTTCCCTTTTTGTCTTTGAAATTGAAAAGCATCGGTCAGTGATAGATAATAGATTAATTAAAGAAAAATTCCCCAAAATATATTTAGTAAATGTAAAATATAAACAATAGAACGGCAGCTTTTTTTAATTAAAAACCAACAAAATGCATTGATTATCCTCAGGGCAGATTAAGTAGAACCTAAAAATATCTTAACAAAAATGTGAAAGATCAAGATTAAAAAAAAGAGGCCATCTTAGACTTGCTGGAGACATTCACTTAAACTTTAGCTTTGCTCTCGATCATGGAGAGTCTCCAAAAATATAAAAATAATTTGTTCCTGCCAAGGTATGACCGAGTAAAGCACCTAGATTATTCTCCATCGGGAGGTGGCCTATCGGATGCTGAACTTTCATTGCCCGTCATAAATTCACCATGAAGATCTGCTGCCTGAAATGAATGAGAAAGCTGCTGCTGCCATGATATTAAATGAATATCTAAATACAAGAAAGACTTGCCACTCGTGAACTTTTTGCTGCTAAATTAATGGAATCAGAAAACTTATAAAACAGGTACCTGTCTGTGTTCAAACTCTAGAGTACTCTAATAATATGCTATAGCTCTTCTTCATACTACTTATCTAAATTTATAAAATGTAAAACTACCATATGTATAACTAAAACTGAATAATTAATTTAATGTGTAAATTTCTCTAATAATCTAGCTTACCTCACTCTATCTTTCTTGGGTACGTATTTCTATAATCTACATTTTTATCTATAGTTATTATTTAATTATTGCATGCTCATAATTGTCTCAAATTTCAAAGTTTAAATCTATGATCGCTTAAAAAAATGAATGCATGTCCAATTTTCATTAATATTTGCTTTCATAACTAACTTAACTTTCATATAAATCGACACGCATTCAGTGCATCATTTATTGTAATGCAGGGTCTACTACTTCGCAAATGGCTGGCATATTAGTTGTAATAACTCCCAGTTTATATATATTTTGTATTTATTAAATTTAATGAATAATTCTAGAAAATCCCATTTCTTTGAGAGTCGCCAGAGTTCTTGAGTAAATGCTGGTAATGTAGGGCCAAGTCAGAAATCTATTTAAATCTCATCATAACCGTTTATACAGTATACATGTGTTACGTTTTAGAGATGCGATGACCCATTCCGCCGTGAAATTTCCGGATTCTTCAGGGTTGAAATTAACCCCAGTCGTCCTACACAAGCGGGCATAATGGGTGCTCCCGTAGGATTTGACAACGTCATGCAGCCAGCCGGCAAAAATGCGACACGGACCGCTTGTTCCTGGTTATGCTTATGTGACATCTTACTTCGTCGGGTCGGGGCAGAGACCAGCCTGACATTCTTATAAACCCATTCGCGGCATTGCAGTTTCGATATACTGCCATTCCATATCGCCTTTCTAAAGCATACCACGTGTTCCTTTGCTCAATTCTATTATTCTATATATCACTCCACCTCTGCATTATCTTCGTAATTCACTCTCAAATAAATGTTGCCCTTAGTCATCAAATAAATAGTTTAATTAAATAAATATATGTCCGCCGTTACTCTTATAAATCTTAATTTAGACTCTTGCATTGCAAAGGTATAAATCCCTCGAGGCATGCATTAGAAATACTTACTTTACGCCTTCAAATAAATGTATTCCTTTTGTAAACATTTCAGTATCGGAAATACCGCTACTGAAATCCTCAATATAAAATAATGTCTAAATAAATAAATGTATTCTTTAAAATATAATCATGTCGCAAATTCCGCTACTGAAGCTTTGAATCCCTAAATATTATTAATAAATGTTTTATTAAAATGTATTGATAAATAATTTTAAACTATATGTCTGCAGTTATGTTTCATTTATTCGATACCCATTCTATATAATATTTCCTCGATTATGTAAATATGAATGTTTAATTAATATTAGTTTGGTTATTGGCTAACTCGAGAATAAAATCATGAATCTCTTGCATATCCCTGACCACCGTGCCTAAGGAAATATTTACTAATGTCGCATCAGATGCGTTGCTTCGTGGATTGTATTGTGGAACCGATAAACTATGTTCAAACTCAGTACCACGGGTGGCTTCGCTAATCGATGGTGCTGCTGTTCTGTATGGTGGTCGAATTCTGCACTATGTTTACGAGTCACACGTTTTCTGACCGTTACAATATATATATATTGAAATGTAAATTTTTGTAACAGGTTATCAAAGATGTGTTTAAACCTCGATACTATAACCATCAACTATATATACATATATATGAGATCTTCAAGATGTATACTGTAAATTTTTGTTTAAACAAATAATAAGTTGAATGGTTAATACACTTTAAATAAAAAATTTAATTCAAAACATAATATTAACTAAAGTGATGATGATTACTTATAATTTATCATTTTTAGTTTCAATAAAAAAAACTTAATGGCACCAAATCTGTTAAAACCAAGTTTATTTTTAGAAATGTTTGTAGTGGAATGATCATCATCATTGTTACTGCATTCCAGCATGCCCTCCAGTGGATTGCATGTTTTCTTAGGATTGTGGATATTAATTAATATATGGTGTAAAATCTATATTTGGGTTAAGTTACAAACACAAACAAAATGGAGTAATACATGTAAATGTGAAGAGAGTAATATCTTTACACTCTCAAATTAAGATGTTTCAGATTGACCTATATAAATAAAAATTTAGGTTAAAGATAAGATGGCCACTCTTATCTTTATAAAGTTCCTATATTATGCTGAGGTTTGAGAGGTCCTTCTATAGTAAAAAACTACACCATTTTGCTATTAGACAACATTTAAGGCACATATAAAAAATTAAAGCCTTTCTCTTTCTAATAATGAATAAATAAAATTATTATGTATATAGTCACAACTGTCAACATAGCAACAAAAGAAGTTCAAGTTTAAGATCTTATGGTATTTATAATGAGAAGATCATATCATGTTAAATAGGAAAACAGTCACTAACCATATTTTTTCAAGTACTATTCTTTTAATATTTTACCAATATCTTCCTTGTTTTAGTAATGACTATCTTTA
The DNA here is from genome assembly GCA_028023455.1 of Epiperipatus broadwayi. Classification (NCBI taxonomy): domain Eukaryota; kingdom Metazoa; phylum Onychophora; class Udeonychophora; order Euonychophora; family Peripatidae; genus Epiperipatus; species Epiperipatus broadwayi. Next base: position 425,779 of record JAQFVV010012558.1, on the reverse strand, counting down.
TCTTTAATTTTGATGATGTTAGAGAGAATAAATGGAGCAGCATTGGTGTCATTGTATGAGCTATATTATTTGTAGGTTTTGAGAAATTTATATAGCACTATCAATTTCTTCTTTTATGGCATTTTATATTCATTGTACAAGCTGGTTTTGCAAACATCAGCATTAGTTTTGCATACAACTCCATTTTTAGGCATGATTTTAGTGGGGTGGTTTACTTTATCTAACCAGAAATAGTAAATGAATATTTTCTAAGTAAATGTATCATACTCACTGTTGTAACTGGGGTGTTAAAAATACTTTAAGAACAGTCAGTACAATACAGCATATAAAAAGAGTTTTAATTAGTGGTTGTTTTTCTCTTTCATCAATCCAACAAAATTTCAATAGTAGATTACTCTCTAACACAAGCAATATGGAATGAATTGCTAGCATTCTGGAATTAGAATGATACTGATAAGAATGCTTAATTATTTGTTTCCAATCTATCTATACCAAATTTATCCTGTTTAAACAACATGTTTTTAAACATTATACACTTCATTTAGCAAATATATGATTTTTGCTGTCATTACATAATATATTTTTGGAAAAACATCCCCTTTTACTCTTTCCAAAACATGTTGTAAATACAAATTTTAGTACATTATATCTTCCTTTTTATAAATAAAAGAAAAAGAGAGATAAATAACTTTAGTTTTTTTATTTCTTTTTTACATTTCATTAACAGAGGAAAATTAAAAATGCAACACAGACTTATATTTTTTTAATTATAACTTCTAAAATGTTATTAGTTTTAAATTTTTATTCTTATTTTTAGTTTTGCCATTCAGTTTTACTATGAAATATGAGAAATTTTATTTAAAGTTTGATTCAGGAAAGGCAAACTAGAACCGTTTCAAATTTAGATTTTTTTTTACTTTATGCAATTCTTTTGTAAAGAGCTTTTTCTTTCTTCCTTTACATTATTATTATTATTATTATTATTATTGTTATTATTATTATTATTATTATTATTATCATCATCATCATCATCATCATCATCATCATTATTATTATTATTATTATTATTATTATTATTATTATTATTATTATTATTATTATAGTTTCCTTGTTTCTTACATACTATAAAATAATATTTAATAATCTTTAATAATATGCATGAATTAATTTTTTATTGAAACTTTAAGCAGTTTACATTTTAATTTGTTAAATGATACATGCACACACACGAAAATGGCAGTATGTATATTTATTAGTCAATGATTGTTTTTATTAAAATATTTTTTCTATTATTGTAGTATAACTCTTATTATAGCTACAATATTCAATTCAATTCAATTCAATTCATTTATTTAAGTGCAAAACAACAGCATAAAGCCAATTACAGCTTGCACGCACAATAAAAGTGAAAATAAAGCATATAACATAAAATGAAAATATAAATGTATACATAATAAAGTAAAATTTAAAAGACAAAATCAAACTTCACATTTCAGTTTAACAAGATTACAAAATTTCTTATAATCAATGTCACACAGATTAAGGTTACTCCCAATTTGATTATATAAAGAGGGTAACCTAAATAAAGGAGAAAATTTAAGAATATTAGAACGGCATGTTTGAATCTGATATACACAAGTAGACCTAGTATCATAACTCAAAGACCTAACTGAGATAGTTGAAACTATATCTGATAAAATAATCTGTTTATTAACAATTTTATAAAAATATTTCAAATCCCTATACTTTCGTCTAGATGAAAGATTAATCATTTTACCATCCCAAGAAACATATTTGAAAAACTTCTTTGAATTAGACTGCAACAAGTTACATCCTTGCAAAGAACTAGGGTTCCAAATTATTGAACCATATTCAATAATAGGAAGAACCAATGAAAAAAACAATTGTCATTTAGTATCATTACTGAACTGATAACCATGTCTAAGAATGGCACCCATAACCTTAAAAGCTTTACCAACAATCATTTCAAGATGATGAGTAAAAGATCCATTACAAGAAAACATAATTCCAAGATCTTTTTGGCATTTAACTGAAATAATTTTATGAGAATTGATATAATAATAAAACTGTAAAACTTCAGATTTTTTGGAATAAGAAATAAAGGAACATTTATCAAAATTAACTGTCATATTATTTGACTGACACCAAGCACTAAAGTTATCAATATCCTTCTGAAGGAGAACACAATAGTTCACTGATACAATTCTTCTAAAAATCTTACAGTCATCAGCATAGCTTAACAGAAAAGAATATCTCAAGCAATCATTAAGATCATTAACGTAAACATTAAACAGCATGGGTGCTAAAATACTACCCTGTGGAACACCTAAATTGCATTCAAAATTAAATGAAACTTTATTATTGAATTTAATATATGCTGTACGACTACATAGAAATGATTGAAACCAATATACAAGTTTATTAGAGAAACCTATTTTATGTAATTTATGAAGTAAGACACTGTGATCAACTTTATCAAAGGCTTTTGACAAATCAAAATAAATAACATCTAGTCTTTGACGATCTTCAATAGCATGAGCTATATGATCATAAATTGTCAGTAGATTACTATCAATTGATCTATTAGGACTAAAACCATGTTGAAAAGAAGAAATTATCTTACCCACATCTGAAATAATTTTATTATAAATACATCTCTCAAAAATTCTTGCAATGGTATGCAAAACAGAAATCGGTCTACAATTAGAAACACAATCTCGATCACCATTTTTGAAGATTGGAACCATTTTAGCACATTTCACTAGGAAAAGTACAAGAATTAAGAGACAGATTAAAAACAAAGGCAAGAGGTACTGCAATAAATTCGGCTAGCCCCTTATAAATAAAAGAAGGAATATTATCACATCCTAAACTAGAGTGAGTCTTAAGCCTCCTAATAGCTACAATAACATCTTCCCTAGAGATATGATCAATTGTACATTTAGCACTAGACAAATTGCCAGGAAATGTAATTTTAGAATCAATCCCATGTTGTGAAAAGTATAACTCTGCAAAATGTTTAGAAAAATCATCTGCATTTAATGCAGAACCATGAGTCATTTGAACCTTTTTCTTACCCAAGCCTGAATTATTAACAAAATTCCAGAATTCTCTAGGATTAGAAGAAATATTAATTTCAATTTGTTTTATATACTCTTGTAAATCTCGTTTATAGATATATTTAGCCAATCTTCTAAAATTGATAAAATTATTATAATAAATTATATTCTGTGTCTTAAAATAGAGTCTATGATGGTAAGATTTCCTTTTAATAATCTTAATAAGAGTATATGAAAACCACAGAGGATAACCTTTGTTAAACGATAATTTATTAGGAATATATACATCAATAAAACCATTAAAAATTTTCAAAAAATAATCCAAGCAAAAATTCACATCATTAATTGAGTACATATTATTCCAATCAACTTCAGAAAATTTTCTACAAAGATCAACATAATTACCCCTCCCATAATCCCTTTTCACAACATTAGAACAAGTAATTTTAGAATAACACATCTTAATATAAAATTCGATGGGTGGATGATGAACATCAATTGGAAAAGAAACAGAGACAAAGTGAAAATTACTAACTATTGGTACATTACAAAGAACACAATCTAAAGTACGCTGAAAACTATTAACAACAGGGTTATATTGTTGAAGCCCAAAAAATTTGCAAAATCTAAGCATTCTTAAAGCTTTCTGAGATAATAAAGAATAATGTGTAATAATCTTACCCTTAAATAAATCAGGCATATTCAAATCACCAACAATGATAATATTATTATATCTAATCAAAAAATCTTCAAGTGCTGTCAAGAAGTAATCAAGCTCTAAAAGTGAGATATTAGGTTTAAAATAAATATTTCCCAATATACATTTAAAATTATGATCCATGTAAACTTCACACCATGTAGATTCACATACAGAAGTAAAACATAGATTTCTATATAAAACATTTTTGTTGATAGCAATAAGAGTACCACCTCCTCTAGCTGCATATTCTAAAGATCTATCTGTACATAAAATATTATACCTATTATCAAGGAAAGAACAATTAGAAAATTGTTGATTTAACCAAGTCTCTGTAAAAAATATCAAATCAAAATGCTCTGTTTCAAAGAATTGTTTAATTTCAACACACTTAGTTCTCATCCCTCTAACATTCATATAAAAACAATACAGCCCTACCATATTAAATATATACATATATATAGTACAAAGAATATTTGAAATCAAGTTATATGCAATTCTTTAACCACTTATTGTTAAAAAAGTTATTCTCCTTTTATCTCATGCTTAATATTGAAACATAGTGGCCTTATATAAAAAAAAAATATTTTGTTAAATAGCTTTCTTTATGAAATAAAAGACATACTAAATGTAATAGTTGTTAAAAGCATCCAAATGAGTATATGAATATCAGCTCTTTTTCTGCACAAGATCGTGAATATATATCACTTTCATTTTCTATTAGCTCAAAAATGCTTTTTTATATTGTGGTAAATGCATGTACAATTGTGTTAATATCCAACAATATATGTATGTTACACTAATACTACTACTCCTATTATTATTACTATTACTACTATTTGAAAAGTATAATAAAAACAGCTCTTAATATTTTAAATGCTACTATCAGAGTTGTACAAGAATCATCTTCTCTCTGTTTTTTCATGTAAACATCCAACTTCTATTCTTCTTAAACTTCATTGAATTTTATCATTTATGGATAAGTTTGTTTTTTTTTTTTTTAAATTTACATTACATATTTTTTTTTTTTTTTACATTCATATCGGCCTTTCAAACCAATTGTGCAAACGCTTTGCGAGTGTTAAATAATAAATGAATGCCTTCTGATCAATACAAGATATAGAATTTATGCAGGAATAAAAAGAATCCTCTTATTCCTACGACTCAAATATTTATATATGAGCAAATCTGAAGTACTTGCACAGAAGGCGTGACGATAGAACGATCACTTTTAAATTACTATATACAATGTCTGAATGAATGACGCGATGAAATTTTCTAGAATTTACTAAACGTCATTCCAACTGAAACTTAATCATATATATAAATAAGCATTTATTTTTATAGCATCTGCATATAATTGTAATTTACATATGATTAAGTTTCAGTTGGAATGACGTTTAGTAAATTCTAGAAAATTTCATCGCGTCATTCATTCAGACATTGTATATAGTAATTTAAAAGTGACCTTTCTATCGTCACGCCTTCTGTGCAAGTACTTCAGATTTGCTCATATATAAATATTTGAGTCGTAGGAATAAGAGGATTCTTTTTATTCCTGCATAAATTCTATATCTTGTATTGATCAGAAGGCATTCATTTATTATTTAACATTCGCAAAGCGTTTGCACAATTGGTTTGAAAGGCCGATATGAATGTAAATTACAATTATATGCAGACACTATAAAAATAAATGCTTATTTATATATTACATATTTTTAAAAAATAACAAAATACATTATAAGTGATATTTTCATTATACAACTCAAAAAGTAAGATGTCAATTTCAAATAAAATGTTTGCTTGATATTTTCTTTTGACATATAACACAATCCTTTGGTAAGGTGTTTAGGCTAATTACTTTTTTGATGTACAGGTGAGATATTCCTGTGGAAATTATATATTGTGAGGAACCATATGTTAAAATTTGAATTATAACAAAAGTATTTACAATGCAGCTTTCATTGAACTTCAACAATACCATATAATATTTCTAGGTCACACAATAATTACAAAAATAATTTTACTAGATAGATATTATATAACCTATGTAAACATTTACATTACACAGTACTAAATGTGATGGGTCTTATTTATTTATAACTATATTGCAACTTGTCTTTATATAAATTAATATTGGAACAATTAATATTTATATAATATTCCTGGGAAGAAATTAGTACATAATCATCATTAGTAACAGAAGTCTCAGAAATTTATATAAGAATATAGATATCCCAATTTCAAAAAAAGAGCAAACTACTACTACTACTACTACTACTCCTATTACTATCACTACCATTACTACTACTACTGCTACTGCTGCTACTATTATTACTACTACTACCATTACCATTACTACTACTAACTGCTACTGCTGCTGCTACTACTACTACTACTACTGATGCTACTGCTACTACTACTGCTACTACTACTACCACCACCACTACTACTACTACTAATACTACTACTACTACTACCATTTTTATTAATACTGCTACTACTTTCATGGTTACATTAATTTTTACATATAGTTTTTATTTTACACATGATTGAAAAAGTGAAACAAAATATATAATGTTTAAAATGTCAAGGAGTCTAAAATAATTGACACAAAACTATATCATTGAATTTAAATAAGATATAAATATATATCATATTTAAAGAAAACATCAGTTTACAATTTTAAAACAAACAAAAAAAATTAAAGTTTAGAGGTTGATAAAAGTTAGAGCACTTTGGATAATGAGAACCAACTCCAAATAGTAGTGTAAATATCAGGAAGTTTTAAAACATGGCTCTAAGTTTTATCTTTTCAATTTGTTAAGAAATGAAAAAACAAGTTTTCAAGAAGTTGTATTGAAGCAAAAGTGGCATCTTAGAAACCAGAAAATAAAAAATTGAAAGATGTTTATTCTTATATTAGGAAACATTCTCTACTAATATTAGTGATTGGTGTAGTGAGAGAAGAAATTAGTGGTTGTTATATATTCTATGATATTGCCATAGGGATTTCGTGTTTTGGAAAAGCAAAAAGAAATTGTGTATGCCTTTTTCTATTTATGTTACAATCAGCAATGAACAATAATAATGGAATATGCCATCTTTTAACAAGAAAAAAAATTGGTAGGCAGTGTTTCAAGATTGAGTTCAATGAGAAAATTAATATATTTTACTTCTAAAAACCAAGGTGTAAACTTTTTAATTATATATTTGTTGATAAAAGTAACGATGATTTGAGAAATATCAGAATTTTCTTAATTGTGTGCCATTTTATATGCTTGCCAGTATCTAATTTTATTATTAAAAAGGAAAAAGATTGGGGGTGTATGATATGTGTTGGGATTGAACATGTTAAGGAGATTCTTATTGAGAAATTCTAGATGGGGTATCTGGAGTGTGAACCTGATAAATGTTTGTGTATCTGGGTATGGGGTGATAAATATTAATTTCATTGATTGCTTTTTGAAGATGAAATATAGAACTAATGGAGTGAAAATTTATTTTATGTAGTATGTGTGTGCATAGATAGATTTTATAATAAATGCTACTTCTTTCTTCCACCAGATAAGTTTTTTATGCATAAAGAGACCAGATAAGTTTTATGTACAGAGAGTTAACCTTTTAAATGAAAGATATAGTATATTTAATGATTACATATAGTAAGTAGTTTTGGGGAATATGAGAACGTTTTAATCATATCACAAAACATTTCTGTTTTAAATAATTTTACTTTTTATTTGTCAACGCCCATTCATTCAGTCTGATAAAAACATAATGTTCATTTATTTCTCATCCAACTTTATACATTGTAAATAAATAAACATTGATATCTGAAAAGGCTGAAACATATTATTAACGGTTATCTTAATTCAATTAATCAAGTCAGCTTTATGTGTTATATTTAATTAAATGTTACTAATTTCAACAGCACGTAAATAACGTACTACTTCTTTGCACATATAAATTATTTGCAAGTTTATAAAAATGTCCGATTATGAGTCTGTTTGAAAAATTAATTCTGAGTAACATATTAGGAACGATATTATGTGATATGATAATTATCTTAACGGTTACATATTCAAAGCAGTAGTCAGTTATTTACATGCTATTGAAATTTGTAATATAAGAATGTTTATAAAAGATAGTTTAACATAAATACAAAGGTATGTTTTGGATAAACTTAATTATAGTTTCTATGGATGGTAGTATATTGTTTGAAATTTTAGTTCTCATATTATTGCTAGATAGGTAAATTGGAAAACCAAGGAATTTTTTAGTTGATGCAGTAAAAGGACGATTAATTTTACTACTTATTAAAATGTCTTTATATGTCAAAGATTACCATCCAGTGCCCTACTCTTTATAATGTATATTAATCCCTTATTTCTATCTATTGGAAAAAGTTGCTGGAAGTATATATTACAACTAATAATCAAAACATCAACAACATATGCTTTGTACATGGTCTTGTCATTTCTTCTACCCTCAAAATATATAGAGAGAGATTTATCTCCATCCTTGAGGACTGCACTAAAGAATATCTTCAACAAACCCAAATCATTTTCATGAAACATTTTAACAAGTATAAAATCGTTGAACTTTCTTATGTAAATCAGAAGGGATTATCCCTAAGGGTTTGCAGTTAAAACCTCCTATTTACTCAAACAGAGCTGAGAATATTATTCAGTGAGCAAATGAGGCCTTATTGAGAAAAAAGTATAAAGGTTCTGTGGTTTACCAAGTATCAAACGTTGTGATCTATTAGAAATGTGGAATCATTTCTACAAAAGAAAGTTACAGATGAAGATTTTTCAAGAATTTGTCAAGCAGTAAACAGATCATTTTGTAAGTTACATGGAAGGATAAAAAAACTTCAGAAGAGGAAGCTTGTAAATCTACATGGGCAAGTCAAAAGTAATACTGCAACTAGTCTATCCTCATCATCAGTGAAAAATCTTAGTTCTAAACAACTTACCAATTGTGAATTATCAGTTCTTGAAAAAGGTTTGAATTTCACCATTAAACCATCTACTGTTCCACTATTGGATATAATGGCAGCCACTGAGGAGGTGACCTAAAACTTGACTCCACAAGAAGCAGCAGAGTTATGGTGGAGAGTAAAAAGGACTTGAAAAACATCAAGTGCACAAGCAGAAGTCAAACATTTCATGTGATGAGAGGAAAGCTATTAAATCTTTCAAACAGGGTACATCTATAATCATTCTTCCTGCTGACAAAGGTAACACTACAGTTGTAATGGATATTATGATAACAAAATACAAGGCCTTCTCACAGCAGGCCAATACAAAAAAGTAGCAAAAAAATCCCATTCCAAATACAGAGGTAAAATTACAAGCATTACTCCAGAAGCATCACAGGTATTTCAGTGATTCAGAAAAAAGAAAATTTAACTTTGTATTTCAACAAGATTTCTCACCTGTATGGACTACCTAAAATCCATAAAGACAATGTTCCACTAAAACCTATTGTTAGTTCTAGAAATTCACCATGTCAAAATTTGTCAAGATTTCTTCTTGAAGTTCTCAGTCCATTGGCATATAGGACACAGTCTTTCATCAGGGATTCTAAGCACTTTGTTAAATTAGTCAGGAACATGAAAATGGAAAGAACTGACATATTGGTAAGCTTTGATGTGGAAAGTCTGTTTACAAATGTACTATGTGATAAGGCATTGTCTATTATAAGGAAAAGGTTATATGGTGATAATAGTCTACAAACTAGAACAGCTCTACCTGTTGCTAGTATAATGCAATTATTAACATTCTGTGTAACAACAACATACTTTCAATATTACTCAGAATTATTCCAAGAAAATCAAGGGATGGCCATGGGATTATCACTGTCACCCTTGCTCAGCAACGTTTACCTGGAAGAACTTGAAACCACATTCATAAATACTACTCCATATTCACCTAAAGTGTGGCTTCAATATGTTGATGGTACATTTGTGGTATGGTCACATGGTGAGGTAAAATTACAGACATTCTGGATGCACATTAACAACATATCTCCTACAATTAAATTCATGATGGAACCAGAACAATAGCAAAAATTGGCATTCTTGGATGTTTTATGACAAGACTCCTTCAGGGCAAAGTAAAAACAACAGTGTATAGAGAACCAACACACACTGGCAAATACTTGGCATATAAATTCAATCATACAAGAAGCACTAAACAAGGAATTGTCCTATCACTATCGAACAGAACAAAGGAGGTTTGTTCAGAAACCAGTGATTTGGAAAAAGAAAAGATTCACATAGAACAAATGCTTATGAAGAATGGATATTCATCAGAAGTCATCAGAAAAACCTTCAATAGACAACATAAAGAGACACCAAAAGAGAAAACAGCTATTGGTACAGTAGTGTATCCATACATACCAGGAATGGTGGACAAATTAAAGAAAATCTGTAGTCAATATAACATTAGAACTGCTTTCCAACGCCATACAACACTTTGAGAAATGCTTACTTCTACTAAGCCTAAATTGAAATGCTAAAGAACAAAAACTGCATCTATGAAATACCATGTGAATGTGGAAGGAAATACATTGGTGAGACCTGTTGTCCTGTTGAACAGTAATTGAAGTAGCACAAACTAATGGTTAAAAAAAAAACAGATGTGTCTTCCATATCAGATTATGTATGTACTAATGACCATATGATTATGTGGGAAAATACAAAGATATTGGATAAAGGGGGAAAAATGCATAGAAAATTCAAGGAAGCTGCTCATATGACAATGGTAAATAATCATATAAGTCAACCCAGTGTGGCAATACACAATGTATGGATGCCTCTAATTAACCTTTCTCTTAGGAAAAAATAAAAAATAATAATTAGCCTCATTAAAAAAAATTGAAGGACTCAGGAGGATTTAAAGAACCCTCATACATAAATATATCAAATTTCTACTATATGTTGCCTTTGACAGAATAGCTCGGTTGGTAGAGCATTTGCCTTAAATTCAATACTCAAGAATCCAAAGTGCAAGTTCAACTTCTAAGTGAATATTGTCACTGTGCATATAGACCAGTAACACCTGAAGAAGCGTAGAGAATAATACTACTCAAAATTCAATACTCAAGAATCTAAAGGTGTGAATTCAACTTGTAAGCGAATATTGTCACTGTGCATATAGACCAGCAACAGAAGAATAGAGAATAATACTACTCAAAACATTGTGTAATTCCTAACCTGTATTGTCTATTTGTGTGTTATTACTAGCAAATTGTTTATATTTGGAAAGTTTAAATAAAGTTTAAAATTTTCTATACATTCAACATTCACTCATAAATGATGGAAATAGTCCAACATATCACATTTTATAATATATCATCATTACAAACCTTCAGACAAATAGAAGTATATTATATATGTAATGATGTTTACAAAGGAGAACTGAGCATATATTGATTTAATGATATGGTATTTATTGTTTAAGTAAATATGTACTTCTGATGTGATAGCTTCTAGTATGGAAAATTTAGATAGCCATCTGGTTATGTTGTTGAGAGTTATTAAAGTTTGACTTTGTAAATTAATGTTTAATAAGAGATTGTTTAATAATAAAATGTATATCAGGTGAATAAAATAGTAAATCCATTATGGAGGAGTGTTTCTTAGTTTAAAAGAAGCTAAAATTATTAGGAAAAAACTTTACATCATTCATTAGTTTTTTTATTTAATAGGTGTAGATATTTGGAGACAGTGTAAATAAGATATATTGAAATCTTTTATTGCAGGGAAGTGTGGGGATTAGTGGATAATACAAGATGAATTTGATTTATTAATTGACATATTAATAATGACTTATTTCAAAAATAGAGTTGTAATATTAAATATAAAAGCATAATGATGGAATGTCATATTTTTATTAAGATATACATATTTAAAATTATGTATAACTGATTTGTGACAAATTAATATTCCAATTTCTGAAGCAGCAATGATGATCTGGGAATGTTTAAGAAATCCTTATTTATCAAGTATCTAGGGTGGGCACTTTTGGTACTGGAGATGGTTGTAATATTTGTAAATAGTATTATGTGAAACAGGAATTGATTCACTAAATTATTAATTGCAAATAATCATTGTGGAGAGTTAATTGTTCATACATTAACTTCAATGATATTAATTATAGTGTAAAATATAGTTTGTATTAAAATGGATATGTTCGTAATAAGTGATATGGGTAATTAAAAAAGAGGAGATAATCTGTAAATATTTAAAAATTGTGATGTTATAAATATTGTATATTAAACAAAACTGAGTGTAGGTAAAAACCAATAGTAAATAGAAAAGAAAAAAAATACTTCAACATGCTTGGCTTTAACTGAATGTGTTTTGCTTTGGTTTTTAACTGTATTTTTAGTACTCCAGTAAAGTTTCTTACTAATATTCCTAGTTCTTACTATATGTTATTTTTATATTCAATTAAAATGAAAGTTACATTGTGCAGTAATTTTTTACTTGCCAGGTATTATTTTCTTGGGTGGATTCTTCCTCTTGATTATTTGTAAAGTGATCAAATTACAGATAATATTATAATTGTATAGTTCTATTTAATTGCTACTTGTGATTGGACTTTATAAAGTTCATAATGTGTATTTAAACTTTGGTGTAATTCAATTTTAGACCCCATATTCACATTAACCATAGATGCCATACTTATGTTTCCAGTTGTTCTCCTGTGAATATTTAAATGAAGCAGCTGTTCAGAGAGAAATGGTTTAATGCTTTGATTTTGCCTAATCCAGTGAATTGGTGCTTCATAAAATGATTTTGCTTCATAAGGTTCCAGTAAATTTTATCTTTTTGTTTAATGTTACAAAGTTTGTAATTGCTTTCTTCTTGATTTTCCATTCTTTGCATTTATTGTATATATTAGCTTATACAGAATCCTGAGATGGTGGAAACATTTTCCTCTTATATTTTTTAGTCTTGTTTTCTTTTTAACTAATTGATATTCATTATCAAAGGAAAGAAAAGTATGTGTTGCAGATGACAGAATATCACTAATACTCCCTGTTTCTGGTTATGCTAGGGAAACATTAGAGCTGGCATTTACATTGGGTATATGTTTGTTTTATTGTAATTTTATTTACTGGTGTTAGCAAAGTTAAAGTTTACGAGTGGAATTACGCATTTATTATTTTCATTGAAGCAAGATTATCTTAATTTTTTTTCTCAGTCAGGTTTCAGTTGATTATTGTCATTAATTGTTATGATGAATATATAAATGCGACCGTCCATTATTCTTTTTATTTTACATTTTGTGGTACGATTTTTAGCTTCTGGAGCAAACTTTATTTTTTAAAACTCTTCAGTACGTTATCCAATTGTAGTTTTCCATTACAATCTATTCTCCAATATTTGTTCCTTAAGAAAACAATCAGTAATTATATTATATATTAAGTTTTATATATCTCTATAATTATTCATCTAAAAAAAATTATAAGTTAACTTTTAGTGTTTAATTCTTGTTAAATTTTTTATTCAGAATTGTTGCTTTGATTTTTGTTAATTTTTTTATTCAGAAATGTTGCTTTAGCACAATGCAAAATGCGTATTTATTATATATTTTTCAGTTTATTAATTCAAATAATAGTTATGATATATATATGAACAAAAGATTAGTTTTCATTTCTTTTTATTTTTAGCATTTAATAAAAACATGATAGTTTCTTAAAAATAAACAACAAACTGTAAAACAAGTTGTCTTAGCAAAAAAAAAAAAAACAACCGTTTTATTTCTAAATATATATTTTTTAGCTTATCTTTCTGTTTTCAGTTTTAAAAATTTTAATTAGTTTAGTTATAACATTTTAGACGTTATAGATGGAGCATAATCATGTGTTTATAATCTTGTCATGTTTTTTTTTTTTTAAATATACAGTATATATTAATTTTTTTTTACTAATCAGTAGAAACTATTTTAGAATTTATTTATATAATTCGTTGTAAACCACGAAATAGGATTTAAGTATAAAACGTAAAAATCAAATATAAAATGTCACGATACGAAAAATAATTACAATATATGCGTATATGCATGACACAGGTACAACAATTATAATATAGGGGATTTGATCACAGACATTCAAGCTCACTTCAGCCATCTATTCTATGTCATACAACCGATACACATGTGAAAAAGTTAAATGATCGCCAATATAAGTATTTCGTGCTAAACCAGCACTCATCAGTTGATCCAGATTATCAACACCCACACATATATAAAATCATCGCTCGGTTTATATTAAGATAGCAAATCTTCAAACTTTAATGGATAGACTTCAATCTCCTCTACCTTTCAACTCTTCATCCTCCCATACCATTGAAAATCGGATGATGGAATGCCCAAATACCTTGATGATGCCAATATTATTGTCATTCTCATGTTGATAAGTCATTCTGACCCCTCATGAATAAAATATATCAACATGGGCATGAAAATAATATTGTCATCATCAAGGGATTTGGGTATTTAATCATCAGATTATCAATAATATGGAAGACTGAAAAGTTGGATGATGGAGTATATTGAAGCCTTTTAATTAAAGTTTGAAGATTGGCTATCTTAAAATAAATCAAGTACCGATTTTTTATTTGTGTGTGTGTGTCGGAGTTGATGAACTAGACCAATTGATGAATGCTGGTTCAGCATGAAATACATATATTGGAGATCATTAATCTTTTTCACATGTGTGTAATCATATGTATTGGTTGTATGAGATAGAGTGAATCTCCGAAGGGAGCTTGGAAGTCTAAGTTCAAATCCCCTATATTAATCTAGACTCTAGATATATAAAATATACTTGTATTTAAAATATAATAATTATAAATATATATCAATAGTTATTTACGAATTAGCTAATTTCAGGTTATTCATAATGAATTTGTTTTATTTTGCATATTTAATAAATATGTGTTTATATAGATTTTCCAATACATAGAAATATGTCCAGCAGTTGTAAGATTTAAATAGGATATTGCTATCAGTATCTGTATGTGTAAGTAGTTTTCAATTGGAATTAATATGGAAAAAAAAGTTGCTTGCATCATTTATTTTATAAGTTTTTTAAAAATATTCCTAAAGCTTATTTTAATGAAGTGATATACTTTTATTAATTAATAATGTAATTATGCATAATTCCCAAATGTGGTGGTGGTTGTTGTTGTTGTTGTTGTTATTATTATTATTATTATTATTATTATTATTATTATTATTATTATTATTATTATTATTATTATTATTATTGTTGTTGTTGTTGTTGTCGTTGTTATTAAAACAGGCAAAACTTTCTATACATATTCCCACTCAATGCATGCCAGAGTAATCAATAGATGCCAGAAGGCTTGTGCATAAAATCCCCATCTGGGAATATTGTATGAGTAAGCACTAGATGGGGATTTAATGCACAAGCCTTCTGGCATCCATTGACTACTCTGGCTTGCACTGAGTGGCAATACCTATAGAGAGTTTTGCTGTTTTAGTAACAGTTTTAAGCAAGCATAAGAAATGGTGATCATGTAATGTTTATTATTATTATTATTATTGTTGTTATTATTATTATTATTAATATTGGTCCTAGTGGTGGCAGCAGCAGTGATGGTGAAGATCATGGTGTCTATGGGCATGGAGGTGGAGCAGCGATGATGGTGGAGATGTTGTTTGTGGTTAGATGAGTGAGGGAGGGAATGCAGTATCAGTAGTAGTGGCAGTTTGGGCAACAGAGATGGAGGCAGTGGCAGCAGCAGCAGTAGTAGTAGTAGCAGTGTTAGTAGAAGTAGTAATACTGTTGTTGTTATTGCTATTTCAAGCAATGGCAAAAATGAAGGAAATCCTTTTCCAGTGATTGCAATATATATTGCTACAAATTTTATATATTTTGGAAAATGAAAGATGCATTTTTTAAAAATTTCATTTTTTTATTACATACATTTTTTTTAGAATGCCATCATAATCAGTGATAATGTACAAGTTTTTTAAGCCCTTAAGCAGAAATTTAATTTGGATATTATAGTAGTGTTTCAGTTTATGTATCATAGAGAAGTAAGTTCTAGTTTACTACATGTCCTAGATCTTGGCTACTTTTATTACATAGTTATGTTTTTGACCTGGGTATCAAATACCTTTGGAATTCTTTATATCTGAGAATATAACCAAGATTATGTTACAAATTGACCTCTTTGACAAGATCTTACGCAGACATCATTTTAAGAGCACAGAAATTGGAAAAAAAATATCCAATACGCACTTCATGTGAAACAGTTTTATGTAAATTAGATTGACTTCTGTATCTCATTATTTATTTACTGATTGGGTCATGACTAGACTGATAATATTTTGATTAATAAAAGATTACAATCATTAATGAATTATTTTGAACAAGAAGTTGTTAATTTGTGATTGTAATAAGTTTGACCATTTTAAATGAAAATTATATTGCTATAGACAGACACACACACACATATATATATATATATATATGTTATTTATTAAAGATTTATTATGATAAATTAGAAGAAGTTAACAGTTACAAATACCTTGGTCAGATTATTAATACAGATGGAAACATAATGGATGAAATTAATCATAGAATTAAACTTGGTTGGAGTTCTTTTGGTAGAAATAACTTGACACTAAAAAAAAATATGATTATGTGTTTGAAAAGAAAGGTTTTTAACAATTGTGTTTTGCCAGTTCTTACTTATGGATCTGAGACTTGGACACATAATAGAAGAGCAATACATAGATTTCAGATCACTCAAAGAAGTATGAAGAGATGTATGCTGGGAGTAAGAAGAGATTGAAACCCAATGTATGGGTAAGAGCACAAACAAGTATTACTGACCTCATTGAAAACATTAAAAGATTGAGGTGAAGTTGGGCTGAATATATTGCAAGAAAAGATGATAATAGATGGACAATTGAAGTCTTAAACTGGATTCCAAAAGATTGTAAAAGACCCAGAAAGAGATCACATGTGAGATGGATGGATGAGATGAGAAAGTGTGCAGGGGTGATGTGGAGAAGAGAAGGTAAAGATTGGAAAAGATGGATTGAACTTGGAGAGACCTTCATCCTGCAGTATATTGATAATGGTTGATGATGATGATGATTAATGGCTCACATATATTTCCTTTAAATTTATATATAAATAAATATGTTTTTGTATGTAAAATAAATTATGAAAAAAGTTTAGCAAAATTCAATACAGATTTAACTTAAATATCATCATTATTTAATAGTAAAACAAAAATTATCAAATTTCTTCTAGTATTACTACATTTCTGGCAACTAGATGACATAAAATTAATGAAATTGGAAAAAAATAGTTAAAGGATTGTTAATAGATAGCAATATATATATATAAGCAAAAATCATGCAACGATTTGTAAGTCATTTGATATCTTATTAGTTTACCATCAATGTTAGTCAAAAAATGTCTATTGTTATTAAAAAACTGATGTCACTATAATTTGTAGAAACAGAACTGAATTCAAATCAATACACAAAAAAATTGACCTGGATCATACAAAAATATGGGTTTTTCAATTTGGGGTAGTAGCTTGATGGTATAACAAAAAGTAAAAAGTGGCAGAAAGAAAGGTGAATTTAATCTAACAAGTTTAAATGCATTGTTTAAAAATACAGAAACTTTTCACTAATGAAGGCCATAAATTAAAAAACTGGACTGGGATAGAACAGAATTAGGTAAAGATTTATTAAAGACTACCATCTGGCATCAATAAATTATTAATAATTACACTAGATGGCATAAATAAAATGAGATTGGAAGAAAATTGTTAATAGATTACTAATAGATGATAAAATATAAAAATTATTTTTGTTGTTTTGTAGACCATGTGGTGATTAATTGGTTTAAAGCAAAAATTCTGATTTCCTTCACTACATATGTTTTAATTACAATGAAATATCACCATGAATGCTAAACATTGAAGTCATTTTCAACCACATCTATCTATATTGAAATTACACAGATGCTAAACTTTACATACAGTAGTGCCACTCAGTGTAATGCAGAGTAATCAATGGATGAAAGAAGTTTTATGCATAAAATCCCTGTCTAGTGCTTACTCATCCAATATCCCCAGAGAGGTTTCTAGCTTGTGGCTTTCATCAGTGAGGTGCTTTGTATCTGAGAGTACTGCACCTAGACCATAGATTTAACACAATCTGATAGCAGCCACCTTTTACCTGATTAGCTAAGTATAAAGTTTTGAGTCCAAAATAAAAACACAATATTTTCAATTCAAGCTCATTAGCATGTACAGTCATATAGATTTGAACTCAGCTCAGCATCAATACTTTTTGTTGTATTTTTTTTAATAACAACAATTACCATAATCCTATTGGGCGAGATTGGTATTAAATGACTAAACAACACATAATTACTATTCTTAATGCTTAGACCTGATTTTTACACAGAAGGTAAACTTTCCTTACAGTAGTGCCACTCAGTGCAAGCCAGAGTAATCAATGGATACAAGAAGGTTTATACATAAAATCCCTATCTAGTGTCTACCCATGCAATATGCCCAGAGTTAGTGCTATCATGTGATTTTCATCAGTGAGGATCATTGGATCTCACAGCACTGCACCTTGATCTTAGGATCTAATGCTATTCTCCAAAAGCCACATTTTACCTTATTAGATAACTATAAAGCTTTGAGTCTAAAATGAAAACACAATAATGTTTTGAATTCAAGCTCATTAGCTTGTATAGTAATATAGATCTGAACTTAGTTAATTATCCATACTTTTTTGATTTCTTTGGCTTTTTAAAAGTCATCATAATCCTATTGGGCAGTATTTAGTATTAAATCACTAAACATCACATGATTACCATTCTTTATGCTTACACAAACTGTTTACATAGAGGCTAAACTGTCTATACTGAGTGCCACCATTGCAAACCAAAGTACTCAATTGATGCAAGAATTTTATACATAAAAGCTCTATCTAGTGCTTACTCATCCAATATTCCCAGACTAATTTTTAGCCTGTGGCATTTATAAGTGAGAAGCCTTGGATCTGAGAGCACTGCACCTAGATCTTAGTTTCTAATGCAACCCTCAGAAGTCACCTTTTACCTTATTAGTTTACTATAAATCTTTACATCCAATTTAGAAACACAATAATGTTTTCAATCCAATCTCATTAATTGTATCATCATATAGATCTGTGTAAACACCTTGTGTAAGCTTAAAGAATGGTGATTATGTAATTTTAATGATTTAATACCAAGTCAGCCCAATAGGAATATGGTGACTGTGATTATTAAAAAAACCAAATACACCAAAACATATAAATGCAGAACTGAGTTCAGATCAATATGATTATAAAAGCTAATGAGCTTGAATTGAAAACATTATTGCATTTTTATTTTGGACTCAAAGCTTTATCATTAGCTAATAAAATAAAAGGTGGCAACAGATCCAAGGCTCCTCATTGATAAAACTCGCATGCTAGAAGCTAGTCCAAGAATATTAGGTAAGTAGACACTAGATAGGGATTTTATGCATTAGCCTTCTTGCAACTATTTATTCCTCTGGCATGCAGTGAGTGACATTATTCTATGGAGAGAGAGTTTAGCCTCTGTGTAAACAGCTTTTGTAAGCATAAAGAATTGTGATCATGTGATGTATAGTGGTTTATATTGATATTACATATACATATAGATATTTTCAATATTTAGTATTTTTAATAAGTGAATTTATCTCGACTTCATCATAGTATATTCATTACTTCTCTCATACTAATTCCACCAGATCACAATCATTTTTATTAATATTAAATAAAATTACATTAGTGTTTTTATTAAAAGAAATAAATCTTATCCAATCTATATGTCTAGCTGTTCTTCTTCTTAGGATATATTCCATTTTTGTCTTCACCTAATAATCAATTGTTAAGAGTTGATATATTAAATTTTTAATACTATTTATCAAATCTGAGAATACATAAACATTTGTTACTACTATGTTTAAATTTATCTTACAAACACATCCCCAGCTGTGTTCGTTTATTACCTGTATTAATGGTTCCACTATAATGATCATCATTAAAACTTACTACCTTTATCTTTTCCATACTAATCCTATGGTTTTTCACATATTATTTTATTTATAGATCTACATTTTAAAAGTGAATTTTTTGTCCTAACCTTTTACTGATAATATTGTGAAGATCAGGTTATCTTCTGATTTGTTTTAATAATTTATGCTAGTCTATACATTGTTACATATTTATATAATTTTTTAATTTTTTATATATATATATATATATATATATATATATATATATATATATATATATATATATATATATATATAGTAACCTTTCCTCCTGGTTCTTCCAACACACCTCTCTACTTTACCCTGCCTTCTCTATTTACCCTCTGCTATACTAGCTCAATAATAAACCATTAAATATAACAATAATAAAATGTAATACTATTTATGGAGCTTGATACTCGCTACACATTACTTTAGGAATGATTACAAGTGAGCGGTTTTAACATTGAGATAATATATAAAATATACTCCACAATGGCATTACTATTGTAAAAAATATCCTACTAACCTGCTGTTATAATCATTAAGAAAATTCCCAAAACAAACAATGACTAACATAATATTTCATTTAAATAATGATTTGAAGTACTCTTCTATGATTTAAGAATCTCAAAATAAGAACATTAACAAAATTATCTTACTTAAAATAATTGATGCTATCTTATGGTTATCTCAGGGATCTTAAGTATTCTATTCTAAATATAATATAACAAAGTGAATCGCAGGGGGGATTTTACTGGGACCCAACCATTTAATAGAAACATGCTATTGCAAACCTTGACGAACCTCCTATTGAAAACTTAATATAACTATAATATAAATAAAATCCTTGTTTTTTACTTCACCTTTGAGTGGTAAATTTTAACTTGCACTTTATGTAAAAAGTGAAGCTTAGTATTATTAGAAAAGAATGGCTGAGTGCTTTCAGAGAACTTAAGTCTCCATATTCATAGCCTATTTTGGGAGTGTTGGTTTACATTGAGATTTTAAGTGAAGTTTTCTCTGAAAGTGTTCAACCGTATAATTATTTTCTAATAATACTAAGCTTCACTTTTTTGCATAAAGTGCAAGTTAAAACTTATAACTATAATAATAAAAATATGGAAATTTACATTCATTATCTACTCATTACCTTCCTTTCTAAGATTTATTCTCATACTTATATTAGCAACAATTACTATAAAATACTTATTTTTTTTATAATCAAAGCTTCATCACACCATTATTATCTACAAAGTCTACTTCAATGAAATACATCTCTTAATTAGTTAGCATTCACCCACTGTAATTAACTCCTTCAGAATTACAAACCTTAAAATATATTTAGTTAGTAACTTGCAGACTGAAATTTTATAATATTTTTAAAGTATGATATAACATATATTTCCACTTAAATTACAAAATTAGAACGTGACTCTCAAACATACTAATGACTTCTATTATATGTTCTTCCTTTTGTGATATTTAAGAGTATTATTCATATGGCTCTTCAAAATTCTTTGGCATCTAATGAAGTACCATAAGCTGCCTTTAATATAGTTATAATTTAAAAACAAATAATAGTTAATGTATTAACAGAGCAAAACTCTCCATACAGTATTGCCACCTGTGCTAAACAGAGTAATCAATGGATGCCAGAAGGCTTGTGCATAAAATCCCTATCTAATGCCTACTCATCCAATATCCCCAGACTAGTTTCTGGCTTGTGGCCTTCGTCAGTGAGGAGCTTTGGATCTGAGAGCACTGCATCTAGATCTTAGGATCTAATGCAATCCTCTAGCAACCACCTTTTATCTCTACTTAACTACAAAACTATGAGAATGAAATTGAAAACACAAAAAATATTTTCAATCTAAGCTCAATAGCATATATAGTTAATGTATTAATTATAAACTTTTGAGGATAGCTTCTCAAATGAGGCATGTAATCATAATTTGGGAAGAATAATTTTAAGTAGATAATGTGCTTTAGTGATATCACCTTGTGATGGAAAGGACTTTCAGACTTAATAAAATTACTATGATACAGTTTAAATCAAAATATTGATTTATTTACAACACTAAGAATAAATAACAAACAATTATGCATATAAAGTTAAATACTTCATTAACAATAAAAAAGAAGCATTAAACTGTTTTAGATTGACTGCAAATTATTTACATTCATTACAAGTACATAATGGTTATTATATGAACTCAACCCTTCCCCTAGTTAGTATTTAGTACATTTTTTTTAAAATTATAAGTTTATTATTTTTATTATCATGTATGCTTTCTTACTAATTTAATATATTTCCATCATTCATGAGTCATCAGGTGGTTTCAATTATTTTTTATATTACCTGATATTTTGTAACTTGCAATATATTGTTAATCTTGTAATAGTTAAATTATATCTTGTATTTGAAATTTGGTTTAAAATATTACAGTTCTGCCTTATTAACAAAGTTATTACTAATGTGGTAAATATAAAAAAAGACAATGTTTATAATGTCCTTAAAGTGAATATTAAACAATGAACACTTTCCATATCATACCATTCATTTATGCCTCCATATAGTGTTCTTTGATCTTAGTTATTTTTACTCATCTAATAATTTATTCAAATTACTATTCAAACATAAAATATTTCTTGTGCACATGATTTTACTTTCAAGTAAATCTATCAAGATTTAGGAAGAAATAAAATTCTTTAAATATTTCATCTACCTTTGATGCCTTCTATATTATTATTTACCTAAAACTTTATCGATGAGAATCTGATTTTATTAAATATTATATTCAATAATCTATCCAAATAAAAAGGATGGAGGTTTCTTTTAAATATATGAGGTGTCATATTTTGGCAGTCAGTCATTTTCTTAATTACTCAACCCCATTTTACCCTGGTTTCTTCCCTGAGCACTTACGGTATATACTATCCTCATTTCTTTGTAAGAAACCCTCCCATCTCTTTCCAATAAATATATGGGTATCACACAGATTACTCTCATTTAACAATTCCCCAATTCTTCAGGATGATATTTTATCCTATCCTGGAATTTTAACTCATCTTCCTTGATTGTGTATTTGGCATCTATTACTCTACTAATTCTAGACTGACAACTTAATATAATCTTCCCCATGCAATAATTTTCCATCCGTATCTACAATCATGTTACACAACAAATAATCTATTTTAATTATTATTATCAATAGGATATTTTTTTCTTTATAGCAAATGAGGTCATGACGATTGTCTTACAACAACATTCATTATTTAAATTTATATTTTCCTTTTTTGGATTGCAATAGAAACTGTTGAGGTGAAGGAGTGTTATGTAAGCATTGTACAAAAAATAATTTTTTTTATAAAAAAACGGATTAATCAACATTCATTCTTTTCTACTTTCATAAATACATTATATTTTATAATAAGTTTATCATTCCTTTCAGATAATCCTATTATTCTTAATTCCTAAAAGTATATAAGGGTCAACATATAGAGTTAACACTATGTTCCCCAAACAAATAATCACATTATAACTCATGATTACTCCTTTCCTATATATTTTTTTCATATGTCATAGCATCGGCAGGAAGGCGAACCCGCAACAACCGTCTGCAACCAACTGCTTGCTTGCAAGGTTGCTGTGCTAACCTCTTGGCTAACAATGCTTGACTACTCCTTTCCTATATTTAAGCATACATTTAACTCATATACCAAATTGCAAACATAAATTCTTTAAATTGTCACTATGACAAATAACTTCCATTTATATTTCATTTCAAACAAGAAAATATTAGTGATAAATTTTCAATTAAAATCTTATTATTATTTTATTTTCAAATACACTTCCAGTTTCTAATTTAATGTTATCATGGTTTCTCTTTAAATGTGTGCCATTCTTCATGCTCTCTATTAAAAGACATGTATAGTTAAACAAAACATGAACAAACAAGCACACACTAACTGGACAGAATTTTAAATAACTAAATGTGCAGTGTACCTTTATGTGATGCAAAGGCATCTCTAAATAATGAACAAAACAAAATAGTATTCTATCGTACATGTAATTAAATAATAAGATCAATTTCTTCTAATTATCTAATTCATAATTTTAGTTATTTCATACAAAAGCAAAACATTAACCCAATTTATAACATTCTTTCTAAAGTACAGCTTTAATTAACTTGATTCCAATAGGCACTGATATCATTTCAGAAGAAGCTTAAGAAGCTCACAATATGATTAAAATTAGAATAAACTATTTCTTGAGAGTACTTATGTGGATAAATAAGAAGTATATTATTTATAAAATATCTCAATTATATACTTTAGATATCTTTAATTACACAAATATAGAATTAAATTAATAGACCAAGAAAACATATAAATATAATGTGTAATATGACTTAACTATAAAAAATTATTAATCAACTTTAAATATTAACAAATAGTTTAGATAATACACAGAATCAATAACACACTTATATTAAATTCTAATTAATACATATAAAGGCTATAATCTTAAGTCTATGTGCCTAAAATATGACAGTAGGGACCTCTACAAATCTAAACACAAGATTAATGACTTTAAAAGCAAGAGCAGCCCCTCTTATCTTTGACCTAATTTCTAAATATATAGGTGAACCTAAAGCATTTTGTTGAGAGCTTGAAGCTATTAACTACTTCAATGATTATGTCCAGAACATCTATACAAACTAACATATATGAAATCTTTCAATTTACAACGCACCAGTAGAAGATCTTATAATTAGAAATCTTTTAAAACAATTTTAAAATTGTAATTAATAATTTATAAAGTACATACTCATTACATAAGTTATATATAGTAAGGTTATAACCTTAAGACTATGCACCTCTACAAATCTAAACACAAGATTAATGACTTTAAAAGACAAGAGAAGCCTCTTGTCTTAGACCTAATTTCTAAATATATAGATGAATCTAAAGCATTTTGATTTGAGAGCATGAAGCTATTAACTACTTCACTGATTAAGTCTACAATTTCTATACAAACTAACATACATGAAATCTTTTGATTTACAATATATCAGTATGAAGATTATATAATTAGAAATCTTTTAAAACAATTTTAAAGTTGTAATTAGTAATTTATAAAGGACATACTCATTATGTAAGTAATATATATTAAGGCTATATCCTTAAAACTATGTGCCTAAAATACGACAGTAGGGACCTCTACAAATCTAAACACAAGATTAACAACTTTAAAAGACAAGAGCAGTCTCTTTTGATTTGAGAGTGTGAAGCTATTAATTACTTCATTGATTAAGTTCACAATTTCTATAAAAACTAACAAAACATGCAGAAAATCTTTTAGTTTGCAATGAGTCAGTATGAAAGATCAATTAATGTTGAAAATCGGCCATTATGAAATGAAACAGCATCTTCGGGTAAAACAAAACCCTTGCACTGATGAGTGGAACTGATAAATTATGTATCCACTTATTTACAAACTCATCATATGTTTCAGTGCAGTCTCTGATCAAAATTGTTGGATTAGGCATAGATCCCAGTGTTGAATTAATTGTGGCAATTATTGAATTTATTTTATATTTTTGCAATGGCATATAAACAAAGATTACATTTATTTTAATTATTTTGTGAAATAAAGTAATGATTAATAGATTTTTATCAATGTATATAATTTTAAAATTGGTAAACTGGCAAGTGGTACTTATCAAAATACCCGTCTTGGTCAATGGAGAGGTAGAGCATCTTGAACATGCAACAAAGCCCTCACTATTTAGGAATTTCACTGGATCAATTTGTCACCCTGCATAGATTTTGTTTTCAAGCAGCACCATTATATGATGTTTTGTTTCCCCGATCCATGTTTCAACTTAAATATTTTTTCTATTGAATTCAAACCCCGTATATTAAAAGAAGCAATTTTAATTTATAAAGTTTTACTTTCTACTTTTAATTTTTTTGAATTTACTTTATCCTTAATTATACTTATCTTTGGATGTCTATCAATTGTAAATCTTCCACATCAGTATATATGTTCATTCAATATGTTCTCCTGTATCATCAAACATAAGCTCTCCTAATTTTAGCTTTTCCCCTGTTTTCCTGTTTTTTGAGCGCCTTCCTGGCTTTCTCTTCTGTTCACTATTACCCTGAGTAACTTGCAGCATATTTAGCAGTATTATCTGAGTAATCTCAAAATTTGTATTGTTCCTAGTTCTTTGTTTTTTAGTTAATTCCAGTTCTTTGTCCAAATTCATATTCTCTTCATAATATTGCTTCTCATCAACATTTTTTTCGTGTGTGTTTGTAGATATCTTTTTCTAAAGCTTTAACCTCATGCATTTGTATATCATTCCCCTTTTTTCCTTTTACTTTGTATTATTTATCTTAAGGCACTCCTTTTTCTCCAGCCTTAACAAAGAATCTAGAATCTCACCAATATTGCTATCATCATTATTTACATTTGCCATTTCACTTTCTTGATTATCTGTATTCATATGTGGTTGTCGTATAGAATTTTTTTTCCTTTTCACTTCCCTGAGTTACTATGTCCAAAGTCAATATTTACGCTATATGCCTTTGTTTACTGCTTGTTTTCCTTTCTAGTCTTTCTTCTGCTATAACAAATCCTTTATTATCATTATTATTTTTATTCTTTGGACAGTCTATAATTAAATGACTTCTTTCTCCAAAGCCAAAACATTGTGGCCTTTGCCCTTTAATGTTTAGGTTTGATACTGCTCCCTGATCCATAATTTGCCTGGGAATTTCTTCTGGCTTAATATGATGGTGCAGCTTTATCTTAAAATGATAACTGTTCATGTATATATGTGTGGGTGTATCATTGTACAATATTTGTTTAATATATATGTCTTAACCAGATGGTTGGACCATACTTTTGAAATCATGAAAGCTAAACCCAAAATATGAATTCTTTATGATTCCTGAACGATAATTTTGCATATTTTCATCTACAACAATCATTACATATCCACTCATCATTTTTATTTGCGATTTGAATCTCATTTTTTGATTTTCATTGAAAAATTGTATAGCTATATACATTGAGTTAGTATGTTCACCTATTTCTGAGATTGAGTCCCATAAGTTTTTTTCTGTTAGTTTTTGATATAATAACTCTTTGTGAAATTTATATAAAGTTAGATTTCTGTCTGTAATTGCGAGCACTAATGATATATCAGAAAAGAATTTTTTAAAAAATTCATATAACTTGTTCGGTATCGTAAT
This sequence comes from Epiperipatus broadwayi, assembly GCA_028023455.1. Taxonomy (NCBI): domain Eukaryota; kingdom Metazoa; phylum Onychophora; class Udeonychophora; order Euonychophora; family Peripatidae; genus Epiperipatus; species Epiperipatus broadwayi. Next base: position 398,622 of record JAQFVV010012558.1, on the reverse strand, counting down.
ATTAAACTGGATATTGATTTCTTATATTTTTTCTTCTGTCCAGTTATCTTCTGTTTGTTCTGTTAGATAATTAGGTGTCTCATCTTCGTTTTCTATACTTAGTTCAAAGATGTCTGATGAATTAACTCTCCTGAATCTGCCTATTTGTCCTTCCCTTCCGTTTTTTCTGTGTTCTCTTGTTGTGGCTTATGAAAGTTTCCTTGTATAATATTTTCTAATACTGTTTTTTGTGGATTCATTGTAGCAATATTTGCATAAGATTTTTTTGCCTTACTGGCTTCTGCAACTGTTTTCACATCTATGTCGCTATTTCTTTTAGTAGTGACGCAGTTGTTTTCTGCAGACGCCTTTTCAAGTAGATGACTAGATTTTTCTATCGATAAAAAAATATCACTTTGTTGACAGCGTCTTTTCTTCTTACAATCCGGAATTGTTTACACTTTTCAAAATTATAAGATTTTTAAACTATTAATTAAATTTTGTTTGCCTTTAATGGAGTACATTCAAGAGCTTCTGAAGGTTTGTTCCTACTTATTAACAGCAGGACCGCACTATCTATTATTATTATCATCATCATTATTATTATTATTAAACTTAGCACATGCCTCATTAATCTAAATTCATCTTTTCTTTTCAATACTTAATATTTTTTTCAGCTATATTTAAAAAAAAATTTTCTACGATAGTTTCTTAAAATATGAATAAAAATATCTATAAAAATAAATGAAAAAATGAATAAAGAAGTAAATGAAAATGTGGAATAGATGTTTTGCCTGTCTGATATGTATATATGTAAGTGTAAACTTTTAGTAGAAATGAAACAAACTACATCTATTTTTAAATATATGTTTTATTTTAAATAGTTATTTTTAAGAAATGTTTGAAACAAACAATGCACAATGTCCTGTTACTAAATTTCTATTCGATTTGTAATAATAAACGCAATGCTATGCGGAATTAACTATTATTAGAGTACACAAAGTTTGTCAGGATACTCACAGTTGAATGCTTCGTTAAATTCTTTTAAATAGTGAAGCGTCATATTAAACCTAAATATATACATATATATTAATATCAACAAATTAAACAACATATATAAAAAATATTTAGAGAAACAATAAAAGAAAGTAATCTGCTGCAGGCAAACTAAACATCTAAATAATGATAACGTGAGGGTTTTCTATTCTTGTTATACTTTCTCACGAGTAAAAAGTAGATACCTATTTATCTACAAATATTAAATGGTTAATTGGGTTGCCTACAGGGCAGCTACTTAAATAAAAATCAGAAAACATTAGGTTTATTGAAGCCGGAATCGAACTCAGATCGTTGTAGAAAGTATGCACATATACTGCATTTGATCCACAAAACCCTTATTTCTGTCAACCGTTGGTAGCCGAGAAGCCAGCGCAGCTGCCATGCAAGCAAGCAGTTGCTTGCAGACAGTTGTCGCGGGTTCGCTTCCCGGCCGATGCTTTGACATATGAAAAAAAAAAAGACCCTTATTTATGATCAGATCAATTATCAAGTGAGAAAATGTATTTTCTCTCGCTAGTGATTGTATAAGCTTATGTAATATCTGGATATATATATTGAATAAAGTTTTACTTTCATTCCAATATTTTAAAACAGAATCAATTTTTAATCATTAAAGTTACTTAGAGAAAGTTTGGCAAGAAAATTACCTGTTAATAAATTATGATCAAAGTTCATAAACTGTTTTCTCTTAACATCGAAAATTAATGATTGGTCTAAAAAATGTAATATTAAACAACATGCGTATAATAAAATATTTAAATAATTAAATAAAACTTAACTGAATAGAGAAATTCATATAAATGATTCAGTTCTAATATTTAAAATCTTTTTTTTCCGTTTGCGGTTCTATTTGAAATGTTTTAATCCTTAAAATATATTATAATCTTTTTACTTTTTTACATTAGAGCAATTTAAAGTGTTTTTGCCGTTAATTATGGTAGTAAATAAATAAATTATGAGTGGTTTATTTCTAGGGAATTCATAAAAAGTTCGAACACCGAAAGTGTCAGAGTCGAAGAACTATCCGCAGACTTGAACAACAGAATCCGTATCTACATTATATCGTGAAATACTGCGCGAAAGAAACTAGAAAAGCAAATTAACTTCTTATAGTGATCATACAAAATAATTATGAATTAAAATAACTAAATAATAAATTGAGATTTTAAATTATTACATACAGTTAAAAAAAAAATAGTATTTCTTATTTATGTCTGTATACATTCGTATCTACCTGCTATGCCTTCAACATGAGTTTGAATTCATGCTGGATAAACATTGAACACTTTTTTATATCTAATAAAAAAAATTCCATGTAATTTTCTGCCAAGTAATTTGGATTACGACCCAATTTTGTCAGTATATATATATGTAGCAATATGGAAAATAAAGAATGATTTATATTCCAATTTAAAATCTGGCAAAACTAGTAAATAATGCATTTTCTTTCATTGCTCTAATATAAGAGATTATTATTAGAGCTTGAAAATATTTTTATATTCCAAACAGTCATATTTTTAAGTAGGTGTTCAATAGCCAACCTGTTTCATCATCATCAACCTGATTCAACATTTCAATGATGGGCAACTATGCGAACGAATCACAGCTAGATCGTTTTTCTTTCCACTTTTCTCCATACTTTCAATGCTGTTAAATTCATCCATTAATTAATCAGTCGATATATGTCAATAACTGAACACCCACCTATTTTTACTTCAATGTTTTAATCCTCATTACGTGACTATTGATAAATTTGGTATTTTTCCATCACAACTTTTTCTATACAAGGTTATTGATAAGATATTTGATGATCAAATGGTTATTTCAATGACATTTTTATTAACTAGTTATTTCTATCCCTGTACAAGTTAAAATACCCTAAGTAATATACATTATAACAATAGTAAGTATAAAATGCACTGATCATAATTTTCTACTTTATATAGCTTTGAACAAATGATTAAATAATTGAATTCTTCTAATAAACAAGCAACGCTTTGAATAATATAACCCAGTTTAATTTAAATTGTTAAAGCAGTAAATACAATTTTTAAAATGTATATAATTTATATACTTGTAAAGTCTACATGATTCTTATTACAATGACAACAACCAAAATTTTTGATTGGTATTGATATTGGGATTGTCTCACTGTTGACTGTTTTTAATAATGACATAACAGTATGCACTGTCTAACAATCCACTGATTTGAGTACCCATAATTAAAAAAATATAATAAAAAAATAATAATAATTTAAAAATAATAAAATACATTTATAACATTCTAAATCATATTTAGATAGACCCTATACACTATATCACATTCCTTTAAAAGAAATAACTGCTCTCAAGAGAGGCAAGTTGTGCTTCAAGTTATAGATTATAATTTAATATCACATAGAGTTGTCTTTTCCATTTTACGACTATCAATTTCAATTATGAGAAGAATGAACAAAAAAACTAAAACTAATTTTTATTTCATAATGAAAATTCAGAACTATAATAAAATCCTAGTTATATATTTTTTTAATTCAGTCAGTATATATTGAAATGGTATTATTTGGTCTATCATTTCATTTTACCTATTTATCCCATAGTAGTATTCTATCCTTAGTTCAAACCTTCCAAGTCCATGTACATTATCATATCATAATGTAATTTAATGTATAATAGCGTATATATATATATATATATATATATATATATATATAGCATATATATATATATATATATATATATATATATTAGCATACATTTAAGCATATTAAAGTCTGTATGCATGTTTCATATAATGTGTGTACTAAGTATAAATTATAAATGGTATAATAAATAAAGTAAGTTGTATAAACATTGTTGTATGTGTATGAGCACACCTACATATATATGTGAATAAGACTGCAATGCAATAGACTTTATAAGCATCACAATTTTATTTAAATTATTTTATCTTTAAGTTTTTATAAGATTTAAGTACAAATTTACTTTTATTTGCATATAAAATTTCAATTCCAGAGGTGACAAGATTACCCATATAGCAGAATGCTTACAAAACTTAAATCTCTTTTAAAATAATGTCTGATTCTCAGAAAATCTCACTTCGCATGCATTTGGTTTAATTTGTGTGATAACCAAGAATGGATTTTAAAATAAATTCTAAAATAGATTTAAGTCAAAAGAAAAGCAATCAAGTTGCACTATTTTATGAATAACTTAGATTTTAATTTTGCCTTCTCTAAACTTAATAAAAAGTTGTTCAAACTCAAGATTAAAAATGGATAAACTGTAAACTTCATGTTTTACAGAGGAGAGTAAAAGTGTTGATATAAAACACCCAAAATCAAAAATTAAGGTTCTCTCTCTCTTAAATTTTGTAACATATTGCTGCTGAAGGCTATGCCCACTTTTATAATGTGCACCTTCAGCTAGAAGGCAACAAATTGCCATCTTCCTTGCAGAAGGCTGGTCCAGGATCATGAAGAAATTCAAAACCAATAGCCTGCCAAGAAGTATCAGACAAGCAGCCCAATGAAGAATGCCAGTGCCAAATGCCATGAAGGAGTCTTTAACTAGAAGTCAGTAAAAAATTTTCACACAGAGCTCTTTAAAATAAATCTCAATTTAATGTAATCTTAATGTTTCTAAAGCTAGCTATATTAATTGAACGTATGTAAACTTATAAACTTAAATTCTTCAGCAAACTAAAAGTCTATAATTTAAACTGTATAATATAAACATAATGTAACTTTAATTTAATAATAATAATTGTAACAGTCTTACCTATTTAAATGAACCATAATAATTTAATAATTCTTCTAAACAAAATAACTATATTCAGTTATTATATCAATACTATCCCAATATGTAGTCATGCCTATCGTATTTTATATGTTATTGTTTTATTATATTTATATTTTATGATATACCATGATTAAAAATGGAGATTAGTAATTTTAGTAATATTAGAGAGATTATTAGATGCTCTCTTGTAATTAATCTATGTTGTTCTTTAGCACATACCTAAATCTCCATTTTGATATCTATTTAGTTAAGCTACTATGTTTCTACTTAGCATAAGGTTTGCATGTTAATAAATTGTATTTAGTTAAGTAAGAACAATAATATTTTAAAGCATATTATAAATAATTAGTAATGTCTTCGGTATGCTTTACTCCTCCTTAATTTATTATAAATTATATAGATTTAATTAATAATAAATTGAGAGGTTGCCAATCTCTCGCATGTACCTACTGTTGCTTTTTAGACAGCCAATCAGATGTTTAGACAGCAGTCTCAGGCACAATTAAGCCACAACACATGACAGAGTTTTTGTTAAGAAAAAGATAGTTCAACTCTCTTCTCTACTTAACTTTTTATATATATAAATCCAGTCTTAAGCATCTTGGCTTGAAAGGGTGAAGATATAAATATATTCATATATTACTCACTGAGTCTTAATTTATGAAAGTACAGCATGAAACCTTAAGTTTATAGTTTTGTAGATGTTAATATAAGTTATCAGCAACATATGTAAATAATATTATTGTATATATCATGTATTATTGTTGAATCGTAATAAATTGAGAGGTTGCCAATCTCTCACATGCACCTACTGTTGCTTCACAGACAGCCAATCAGATGATAAGATAACAGTCTGAAGCTGTGTGAGAAGAAACAGTAGGTGTATGTGAGAGATTGGCAACCTATCAATTTATTATTAGATTTAATAAGTAAATTAGATTACTTTAATTAACCCCTTTTAGCATGTTTTGTGTATGCTAATCCACAAACTGATATATAGTAGTTTTGCAGATGAAAACTATAGATTTAGTGCTATTAATTTGATATATAGAAAGTGTTACAAATGTGTTCTTATAAAGCACATACATGCAAAATATGCCTTGCTATATATGTATTTTCTTATTAAAATGAGTATCTGGTTTTAAGAGCCATTCCATTACTTTTAATTCGGATAGCTCTCTTTTAGAACTGGAACATGAGAGTCCAGATCTATATATTAAGCTGTTCTGATAACCCAAACAAAATTTTCTTTATATTGTGTAATAGCAAGTTGTATGGTCCATGAGAACTGAGCACCTGATGGTGAATCTCATGAGTAATCACACATTCAGGCTGCAACCCTTATTTGGTTTACATAACACCATAGTCTGTGAAGCTATGCTGCAACTCACCAGTTTGCCCTCCACAATATTGCTCAGTTCCATGTTGATTTGAACATCAGATCTAATTTATATAAAACAATCTGCATAGGGAGTACATTAATTGCTCATTATGTAATGTTAATAAATAAGTTATATTTAATATTGTCATTCTTGCAAACTTAACTCTTAGCAAACCTTTTGGGAATGGCATAGCATAATTCAGGCACGAGTATCAATCATAGATAAAAATAGTAATTTGTCATAACTTGAAATTAAATGATTTAAAGTGCATAAAAGATGACACCTGTATTGAACCAGCTCATCATTATAAGAACAACTGCATGTTTAAATCCTAATGCATTTTCATTTTTGTTAATTAACTTATCATTTAATAATTAAATATTTTAAAAGTTATAAATGTTTAGTGTGTTATTAACAACTCATTCCAAATCTTACCCAAATCTAATTTAATTTACAGTTAGTTATCAATATATGCATTATCTAGGCAGCTATATGTGTGTGTTTAGTTAATTTATTAATAATTTATTCATAATTCCATGGGTCTCATGTTTCACTATATGCTACTAACAGCATGTGAGTTAAAGGAGACCAAATGTAACATCCAATCTGTCATCTATAAGATAGTAAAACATGGAGTATTGGTGAAGGAACTGATCTGATTTGAGGTATCAACCTCTGAACCAGGTCAGCCTTGGGATACTTTGCCAAAATTCTGGATTTTGTTGCATGAATGTACAAACCTTACTGTCACAATATATATATTATCCATCTTTTATTTTTAGAATTTACTTTGGTAATAGATTGTAGATTCTATGGTTTGCTTTGACTATTATCATGCAATATATGTCAATGAGTATCATACATAATTTTGAAATTTATATCGTGATTAAATACATATATCTTTTTATTATTGATTTCAACTATTATCACAATGTAGAATGAAGGTTACCAAGTCTAAGCTAGTTTTGTGTGTCTAGTATTTTCTTCACCACACATCTACCTATTTCACATGTGCTTTATTTCTAGGTCTTTTAAATCTCTTGAAATATAGAAGAATTAAATTGTTCATCTATTATTTCTTGTAGAAATATGTCCAGATCAGTTCCATCTAATTTTTCTTAATTATTTTAATGATATTTTTATTATATATAGGATATATGAGCATGGACTTTCACATGACTCACCACTCTCCACACTATCTCATAACACTGATACACTTGAACACATATATGTTGAAAAGATAAATAATCACCAATATACGTATTTCATGCTAAACCAGCAATCATCAGTTGGTCCAGATTACCATCTCTATACATATATGCTGTGCTCAGATATATATTAAGATAGCCAATTCTCATACTTTATTGGACAGGCTTCAATCTACTCCACACTCCAACTCTTCAAGTGTCCATCAAGCCTTAGGGTGGCCTTTGAGCATCCCATCAACAGATTTTCAATTGGATGGACAGTTGAAGAGTTGGAGTGTGGAGTAGATTGAAGCCTGTTCATTAAAGTATGAGGATTGGCTATCTTAATATATATCTGAGCACTTATAGCATATATGTATAGAGATGGTAATCTGGACCAACTGATGATTGCTGGTTTAGCATGAAATATGTATATTTGTGATTATTTATCTTTTCAATATATATGGGTTCAAGTGTATCAGTGTTATGAGATAGTGTGGATAGTTGTGGGTCATGTGAAAGTCTGTGCTCATATATCCTATATATTACATATATAAATCCAGGTGTATAAGAAGGCTGTGTGTTTCAGTGATATTTTTGTTATGAATGTTTGTTTTCTTACCTATGTATTTCATTTTTTATTTGCTGTTGCTCATAACATATGTTTTTTTCCATATTTCATTGAATGGTTTGAAATCTGAATATTGCAATCTGTCATGTATTCAAGATTTAAATTCATAAATAAGAACTAAAAACATTTAGTAGAAATCTTTCTTATCAAACGCATAAGATAACTTGCACTTACCCCTTATGTTATTTCTTCAAAGATAACAAAGATAATTCCATTCACATTTAATTCTATGATTATTTACATGTCTCCATCTGTGTTAATAATCTGACCATGATATTTATAATATTTTCCAATTCATAATTATGAGTATTACTTTTTCCTACAAAATCCATTGGACATTACTTTAGGTTTTTTTTAGCAGTTATCTTAATCTTACGTTTTTACTTCTATCAGATAACACTTGCAACATTTCTCAAAGTTCTGAAGAATTATTTGCGAAACAAAATTCATATAAATAAATAAAACAATATCCATTTACAGTTATTCATTTAGTTTCTCTTTTTAGTTCACAAAATACTTGGTATAAAACTTGTATCTTGAGAGATATGGAATCACTTTGTTGCATGTTCTTCTCAATGTTCATTTTGCTACTATCACCATCTAATTATTGCAGTTGCATTTTGGGAAAAAATATTCTTTAGAATATGACATTATATCAGATTAATCGCTTGATGATTCAATGCTTCAATCAGTATAGAAATATCAAATGCTTTTCCATAATCTATAAATCAAAACATACTTTCTGTAACTTTATTCAATATTTGGATTAAATCAACAATGTTTATTACTTAAAATCCAATGTTCATTATAGACAATTTGTAATTTATTCAGTGAAATTTTTATGTAGAAATTGAAAATAAGTCTGAGAGATCTTTTTTTAAATAATGTTACGGCAGCATTTTTTAATTATCTGATACATGTTTGTCATTTAGACTTTTAATATATAACTTTGTCAACGATTTTTTTATTTGTTCATCAGCATTTTTAAGAAATTAATAATAATTTCATCATTTTCTGAGTTTTTGCTATTTTATATATTTTATTGCATATCTTAATTTTTCATTTCAAATGTTGGATACAATTGAAAGATGTAGTAATTGTAGACATACTTTGATTTTTGTTTGTTTATTACTATCATCATCATCAACCATTATTAATTCACCGCAGAATGAAGGTCTCTCCAAGTTCAACCCATCTTCTCTGATCTTTAGCTTCTCTTCTCCACATCACCCCTGCACACTTTTTATTTCATTCATCCATCTCACATCTGGTCTCTTTCTGGCTCTTTTACGATCTCTTGGCATCCAGTTTAAGATTCCAATTATCTATCTATTATATATAATTCTTTTACACTTTCTAATGTCATAATTCTTGTTAATAATAATAGAATATTTTCTTCTCATTGCACAAGAAATGTTTCTTCTAATACCAAGAAGTTGCTATACACTTTTGTTAATTTTATTTTGTTGTATATTTTTCCTTATTACTTTTATTTTTATAGCTTTCCTTGCTAATTCAGAATTATATTTTTATATCACTATTAATTATTTTTTGTATAATTTTTCAAAATTGTAGATAATCAATTCTTTCTAATGAATCATTTATAAAAATGTCTATATCCACTCTTTACCTCATATATTTTTTTTATATCAGTAAAAAAAAATATTTGTAAATTACTGTTTTTGTATGAACTATCTTTTGTGTAGTTTTTACTAAGTGTATCTGTTTTCTTTTTATTTATTTGAGTCAAATTTGACTCATCTTCAATAGGTTTTTTAATATTTTAAAATGATTTGCAAATTTATTACAATGTTATTGAAGATTATGTCTATCAAATGATAAATACTGCTTTTCTTAACAATTTTTGTTTATTTAATTTTACATCAACATGAATCTTATATCTCACTAATAAATGATCACTTCTTATAATGAATCTATTAAGAACAATACAATCTTTAAATACACATTTTCTGATAGTCAAAATATAATCCAATTCTACTGTATTTTTATTTGGATACTACCATGTCCACTTATGTTAATCAGGTTTTTCACAAAAAAAATCATAATGTAACAAAACAATATTTTTTTCATTTCTCTCATCATAATTCAATTTATCCACAACACTTTCATTTTTAATCATTTAATGATATGATGTTTACACTTTTTCTTCATGGTAAGGAATGGGTTAAGATGTGCAGTAATATGCAACTGAAGAGAAGTTTATTGATTATAATTGGAATATCAAACTAATGTGCAGCACTTTCAAGAGATACATTACTCTCATAATCATAGCTGGATTCAGTTATAAAGTGATGGGGTGAAAGTATGTCTCGTATATATATATATATATATATATATATATATATATATATATATATATATATATATATATATATATATAAAACAAAATCAACAACCATTATCAATCCACTGCAGGATGAAGGTCTCTCCAAGTTTAATCCATCTTCTCCGATCTTTAGCTTCTCTTCTCCACAACACCCCTGCACATTTTCTTATTTCATCCATCCATCTCACATGTGGTCTCTTTCTGGGTCTTTTACAATCTTTTGGAATCCAGTTTAAAATTTCAATTGTCCATCTATTATCATTTCTTCTAGCAATATGTCCAGCCCAACTCCATTTCAATCTTTTAATTTTTTCAATAAGGTCAGTAACACCTGTTTGTTGTCTTACCCATACATTGCGTTTCGATCTCTTCTTGTTACTCCCAACATACATCTCTCCATACTCCTTTGAGTGGTCTGAAGTCTCTGTATTGCTCTTCTATTAAGTGTCCAAGTCTCAGATCCATAAGTAAGAACTGGTAAAACACATTTGTTAAAAACCATTCTTTTCAAACACATAGGCATATTTCCTTTTAGTATCAAGTTATTTCTACCAAAAGCACTCCAACCAAGTTTAATTCTATGATTAATTTCCTCCATTATGTTTCCATCTGTATTAATAATCTGACCAAGGTATTTGTAACTGTTAACTTCTTCTAATTCTTCATAATCAATCTTTATTTTCATATTTTGAGCAAATCGATTAAACATTACTTTAGTCTTTTTAACATTTATCTTTAGTCCTACTTTTCTACTTTCATCTGCTAACTCCTGCAACATTTCCTGCAGCTCTGAAGCATTATTTGCAAAAACAACTACATCATCTGCAAAATCTAAATGACTTAAATACTCTCCATTTACTTTCATTCCTTTAGTTTCCCATTTTAATCCACAAAATACTTCTTGCAGCACTGCTGTAAAAAGTTTTGGAGATATGGAGTCACCTTGTCTTACACCTTTCTCAATGTTGATTTTTCCAGTATCATTATGTAATCTAATTGTTGCTGTTGCATTTTTATAAATATTCTTTAAAATATGACAATATCCTGAATCTATACCTTGATGATCCAATGCTTTAATCACTGAAGAAATGTGTATAGAATCGAATGCCTTTTCATAATCTACAAATCCAAAACATAATGACAACTCATATTCATTTGTCCTTTCTATGACTTCTCTCAATACCTGGATATGATCTATTGTACTAAAACCACTTTTAAATCCAGCTTGTTCTCTTGGTTGGTGGAAATCCAAAGTTCTCTGTAGACGAGTTGTAATTATCTTGGTAAAAATTTTATACAAAACTGATAAAAGCCTGATAGGTCTGTAATATATAAATATGGCTGCAGAAAGGAGTTTGCTATTAACTGAAAGGGGACCCTTTGATTCCTCTTGGAGGCCTTAAAGGAACCGAGCAGGGCAAATTCCTAATGTCCACTCCATACGTTCTTGTCATTGCAGCTGTTATTACTATGTGATTATTCATATAGTATACGAACATGGATGGGCTGCTCACCAACATGCATTAGCCAGCGTGGTGAGTTTATTGGCTTTTTACCTCTGAGTTTAAGATCAAGAAACACCATGGTCTTTCTTCTCAGTGCCTGATAAGGCAGAATGAATGTTTGTGTAAATGATAAATATTTTTCCAATACATATATACAATTATGACAGACAAAAATAAAGCATGGCCCTTATTCCCAGGAGGCTGTAAAGTCACCAACCAAGGCAGCAGTTGGTGGCCGAAGGCGGAGGGTGCTAAGAATCCCCTGATTGCGGACCCAGGCTGCCATTTGATGACGACTTTTTATTTAGGTACTTACAACTGCAGATCACTTTCAAGTGAAGGAAGATTGCAAGAATTAGAAGAAGAACTGTCTTATATTAAATGGGACATTATTGGACTTTGTGAAGTTAGAAGAAAAGGAGAAGAAACAATTGATTTAAAAAGTGGACATATACTCTATTATAAAGGCACACATATTGGAAATACAAGTGGAGTAGGATTCATTATAAATAAAAAGTGGAAGAACAATATTGTGGAGATTGATGGTGTATCGGACAGAGTGGCAAGATTAGTTATACAACTTAATAGCAGATACCAAATGCAGATAATTCAGGTTTATGCCCCAACAAGTTCCCATAGTAATGAAGTAGTAGAAGATTTTTATAAGGATATACAAAAGGTTTTTGATCAGAGCAAGCAACATTTTAAAATTGTTATGGGAGACTTTAATGCTAGAATTGGTAGACAAATGAAAGATGAAATTGCTGTAGGTAATTTTGGTTATGGTAATAGAAATGAGAGAGGACATAGACTTGTGGAGTTTGCAGAAAAAGAAAAACTTTATATTATGAATTCATTTTTTGAGAAAAATGTTAAAAGGAAATGGACATGGAAGCATCCAAATGAAGGTACAGCAGAATTGGATTATATTTTGACTAACAGAAAATACATATTTCAAGATTGTAATGTTCTTAATAAATTTAACACAGGAAGTGATCATCGATTAGTAAGGTGTAAGTTACGTGTTAATGTAAAACTAGAGAGACAAAAATTATTAAGAAAAACAATATTTACAGTTGATATTCCTAATCTTCAGAAACATTCTAATGAATTTAAATTAGAACTTACAAATAGGTTTCAAGTGTTAGGAGATTTTGAACATGATTCAGATTTGAATGAAATTAATATGAAAATAACTGATACACTTTTAAAAACTGCAACAAACATAGCTGGTAGAAAAAAGCAGCAATTGACTAATAAAATTTCTACTGAGACTAGAGAATTTATGAAGAAAAGAAGGAATATGAAGATATACAAAAATGATGTATTAAAAAGAATTGAATATCTCGAATTTTGTAAAATGGTACGGAAAAGAGTTGAAAATGATATAAGAAAGTATAACTGTGAAATAGCAAGGAAAGCTGTAGAAGAAAATAAAAGTCTCAAAAATGTTAAACAACATTTTGGTATTGGTAGGAAATTTATATCTGCAATAAGAAAAAAAGATGGAATTATTACTAAAAAGAGAGATGACATCATGAAATTGGTAGAAGATTTTTATCAAGAATTATATAGTAATAAAGAACAAGTACCTCCTATATCTATTACATCTTCCGAATTGCCCAGAATTTTAAATGAAGAAGTGAGACATGCAATTAAGTGTATGAAGAAAGGAAAGGCTCCAGGAAATGATGGAATTATAATTGATATATTAAAAGAAGCAGGTGAAGAAATAGAAACAATTTTAGCAAAGTTATATACCAAATGTCTAAATGATAAAGATGTACCGGAAGATTGGAAGAATGCAGTAATAATATTAATATTTAAAAAAGGTGATAAAGAAGATATTAGAAATTACAGACCTATCAGCCTTTTATCAGTTTTATATAAAATTTTTACCAAGATAATTACAACTCGTCTACAGAGAACTTTGGATTTCCACCAACCAAGAGAACAAGCTGGATTTAAAAGTGGTTTTAGTACAATAGATCATATCCAGGTATTGAGAGAAGTCATAGAAAGGACAAACGAATATGAGTTGTCATTATGTTTTGGATTTGTAGATTATGAAAAGGCATTCGATTCTATACACATTTCTTCAGTGATTAAAGCATTGGATCATCAAGGTATAGATCCAGGATATTGTCATATTTTAAAGAATATTTATAAAAATGCAACAGCAACAATTAGATTACATAATGATACTGGAAAAATCAACATTGAGAAAGGTGTAAGACAAGGTGACTCCATATCTCCAAAACTCTTTACAGCAGTGCTGCAAGAAGTATTTTGTGGATTAAAATGGGAAACTAAAGGAGTGAAAGTAAATGGAGAGTATTTAAGTCATTTAGATTTTGCAGATGATGTAGTTGTTTTTGCAAATAATGCTTCAGAGCTGCAGGAAATGTTGCAGGAGTTAGCAGATGAAAGTAGAAAAGTAGGACTAAAGATAAATGTTAAAAAGACTAAAGTAATGTTTAATCGATTTGCTCAAAATATGAAAATAAAGATTGATTATGAAGAATTAGAAGAAGTTAACAGTTACAAATACCTTGGTCAGATTATTAATACAGATGGAAACATAATGGAGGAAATTAATCATAGAATTAAACTTGGTTGGAGTGCTTTTGGTAGAAATAACTTGATACTAAAAGGAAATATGCCTATGTGTTTGAAAAGGATGGTTTTTAACAAATGTGTTTTACCAGTTCTTACTTATGGATCTGAGACTTGGACACTTAATAGAAGAGCAATACAGAGACTTCAGACCACTCAAAGGAGTATGGAGAGATGTATGTTGGGAGTAACAAGAAGAGATCGAAAACGCAATGTATGGGTAAGACAACAAACAGGTGTTACTGACCTTATTGAAAAAATTAAAAGATTGAAATGGAGTTGGGCTGGACATATTGCTAGAAGAGATGATAATAGATGGACAATTGAAATTTTAAACTGGATTCCAAGAGATTGTAAAAGACCCAGAAAGAGACCACATGTGAGATGGATGGATGAAATAAGAAAATGTGCAGGGGTGTTGTGGAGAAGAGAAGCTAAAGATCGGAGAAGATGGATTAAACTTGGAGAGACCTTCATCCTGCAGTGGATTGATAATGGTTGATGATGATGATGATATATATATATATATAGTATAAGATATTTATATATATATATATATATAGGTCTGTAATATATATATATCGTGATGAAAATTTAAATTTATGTAAAGTAAAAACAAATATCCTGAGTCCACTTTTTGGAGAGAGGAAAGGTCAAATCTTTGTGATTACCTAACATAGGTGGAGTTTGCTATGTAATATACTTCCCTAGTTTTTCATCTTGTGTGATCTATTTCAATATACTGAATTGCTGCTGAAGACAGTGTTAACAAATGCCTGGTTAATTTCTGATGTTCAAAAAGACTGAACTGCAATCTGGATTGGTGGCTGCTCTCTTGTAAGTGCATTGTTGCTGTGCCATTTATGTAGTCAAAGATGTCTGAGATTCCCAGAAATAATCTCAATTAGGAAAATTATTTTTATTCTGGAGAAAAAGAGAAAACTACCTAAGATTTTTTGTCTTTTATATTTTATTATGATGCTTGAAATGTTATGTGCATTTAATGTTTTGTTAATCTCATTTTATTTTGTCCTTTATTCAGATATATCTAACATATCATGTAGTTAAAAGTAGTGTATATAAATGGTTTTATTAGTATTTATTGGGTTTTGAGATACCATAGTAAGGGGCTTATGTATGCTTTATAAATGTTTATGAGGGTAAAATTTCCACTTTAATATATGCTGGATATATTTGCTTTGGATTGGTGTATAATTTCTATTATTATTATCATAACTTTAAATTTATAATTCTTGTATTAAATTCTTTCATGACAATTTTAAAATGTTTATTTGTTGATGAACATGATGCATTCACATAAAAATGTTATATTTCTTTGTCATGATGAAAACATTTTGGAACATTATTCTAAATTATCTGCATTCAGTGACTTCTTTTAAATTGAATAATTAATTTACCAATCTATCTGATATATTGTCAATCTCCATAATGTAGTATCTCCATTCTTTGTATCTGTAATGAATCTCACTTCACTTCTGCTTCCAATATATGTTAATTTATAGTAAAGTGCATGTCCAGTTTTGAAATGGATTACCTTTTTATCTTTTTATATAATCTCACAGTCTTTATAATATTAAAAAGTTCTTCCAATGTATGCAATCTTCATTCTTTTAAATGTGAAATGCAGTTATAAATAAATAAATAAATGGCACCATACTCATCCTATATCCATAATTAGGGAATCCTTAAGTTCATTGTGAGATTAAGCCACTAGAAAAATCAGAGTCTTCTGGGAACAAAACACAATTAAAGTTTTTTGTATCATGATTGTAAATATCTATTAATAAAGAACTTAATTCACATGCTCATCCACCTTACTTCAAGAAAACTCAATTAATATTTAAGTTAAAAACTATAACTCAAAAGAAAAACCATGAGTTTTCTTGATTTTAAATTCAGAGGTAAAATGCCAATGAACTCATTCCAATGACTGAAGCATGCTGGTGAGTAGCCCATCCATATTTATTTATTATATAAATATCACATAGTCATAATAACTGTAATGGCAAGAGAGTATAGATAATATTAGAAATTTATCTTGGTCAATTTTATTTAAGGCCTCAAATATAATCAAAAGGTTATATTTCCATCAATGGCAAAATTTTTTCTGTAGCCATGTACATAATATTTTGTACATATTTAAAACATATCCATACATTTATTATTTTTTTGGTTTAATTTTCTATTTAAAGTTATCCATATGTGAATTTGAATACTCATAAAATGCATAAGATAGTACGACTGTTATTTAAAATTAATCTATTAAATATTTATTTTACAAAGTAAACATCTTTAAAATTACTGAAATAGTATGCATTAAATTAAAACAATTAGAGTTAAATGATTTTTTAAAAATCATGCAGTTTTGCATTATAATGTTTTTATCAGATGGAAGTCAGAAAATTGAATGTGTTTTTCACTCTCTATTAATAAATTTTGTAAACCTTTTTTTTTTGTTACAGCTTTAAATTCATGTATACTTTTTTTCTAATATTTTAATTTCAAAAAAATTCAAAAGATGTCAGGAAAATCAATTAAACATAAACATGACCATCAATGAGTCGACAGGCTTTACACCCACCAGGCTGCATTTTGGGAAACATGACCCAAGCCCACTGAAGGCAAGTCTCCCAATAACTCCTGAATCCATTGATATCAAAAGAGACTGGTTGATGGCCTGAAATCAGTTAGCCTAATTAAAAAAATAAAGGAGGAAAAAAGCTAATGGGGATGATGTCAATTTAAGCAGGGGGACCATGTGTGGATCAGAGCAAATAAGTAAGCAGTAAGGTGAAGCACCAGTATAAGGAATTTTGCCCATTATACAATGGACCATATACCATAAGAAGTTACATTGGGTCATATTTTTTCTTGAAGGCCCTAGTGGACTAAAATGGACATTCAATGCCTGTGCTTTAAAATTATACCATGATAGACCTCATGACCCAGGAGGAGGACTCTGAAGAAAGAATATCAAACCATTTAAAATGTGGACTTAAGAAACTAACTTTGACTTAGAAATAGGAAGAAACCTCAGGCAAGTAGTTAAACTGTAAATAGTATTAGTAAAGTAGGGAGAGAATAGTATAGTAAAGGAATAAGTACTAACAACCATGAACATATTAACATTCTGGCAAGAGAACACATTTAGTGATCACTCATTCACTGCAGAGAAGAAGTTCTTTTTTTGGATTAATTTTTTTGCAAGGTAACATGGCAGATATGAAGTAGTGTATATCTGCAGGCAGATATACTGCTTCATGTTTAGTTAAATTAACCTATCTCCTATCATATATATAATTTGTTTAATAATATCCACATGCATTAGGAAAATGTGCATGTGTATACAATTTTACATCTTTTTTTTAAAGTTGAAGGCTGATTGTTTAAATCAAGCAATTTATTTTAAGAATGAGTATATCCTATTAAAAGTGGAATCAATTAAGAAAAAGAAGTTAAAGGGAAAGAAGTACGCAGCCATTAAGAAAAGAAGCGTAAGTGGCATATTTTTTCTATCTATACATATCATCAGCTGTAACAGTTACAGTTGAACACCTTTAGATGCTTTAAGGTGTTAAAGGAAAATAAAAAAAAAAACATCAGGAAACATATGTGGTAGCACAAAGGATTGCAGAAGCAAAATATAAGATGGAACAGCAATTAGAGAAATGAGATTGAAACCCATTAAGAAAACTCACAAGATACAACCACAGACATAAAAATAATATACATAAACATGGAAAGGGGGCATTATTGTGCGTTATTGTGTATTCTTCTGCATTATTTGACATTATTCTCTATTCCTTTGTAGAGATTCTGTATTATTCTGCTTTGTTTTATATCTGATTATCAAATAATTATCAAAAATATAATATAGAAGTCTGTATCCTGCTTAAAAGTCTATTCACTGCCTGTGAAGAAGAAATAGAAAATTTTAACCATACCTGCCATTATGAGTGAGTAGTTGGCCATTGGCTTCTCCATTGTCATTGGTGGAGTTGGCATCCTGGGAAGTTCCATCACAAAAGTAGAATATCCATCCACATTCTTACCATCTCCATACCTGTCCAGAGATCCTATACCATCTACTTATCTGCACAGAAGTCCCAAAGCCATCATTTTATTGTTGGAAAAATGCTTTCATTTTATTTCAAGTTATAACTGTAACTCAATTCTATTTAATATATTTTATGAACTAGTCTTAACCTTGTAACTTATTTATATTGTATTTATTAATGTTAGATCTTCTGTCTTAATTATTTAATTAAATTAGGAATCTATTTGTTGCATTTTATTTATGTATTATCTTGAATATTGGAGGAGGTTAAATGTCAATTGATTATATATGTTTATGCCTCTCTGCTCTCAAAATCCTAAGAGATGGAGTGAGCACAGAAGAATCCAAGTTTAAAACTCTTAAATTTTAAAAGTAATAATAAGACATACATAAATTATTTTTTCTTAGTTTCTTGTCTTATCTCCTCCATCCCATCATGTCAAGAAAATTATGTATCAAAATTCTTAGAATTGTGTATGGGATTAATGAAGAATGGCAAATGTATTTCTATTAAATTAAGTGATAAATTATTCTGTCATTTGTCATAGTGCTCTATTTATGTAACCTAATCTAAGTGTTAGAAAATAATTTTATTAAAAATATTCATAATAAAATAAGATATTGATTTAGTTAAAATTGGTATTTCATATACCACTAAATTTGCAATGCTCTTTTATAAAAAAAATGATTCTTTATAATGAAGCACCTGTAAATGCAGTAATATTTATAATTCAATATTTTATTATGTAAGAAGTAACATTCCTAATGTTATATAAATGAATATTGCATTAAAACTGCAATCCATGTGTAAGTTATGTAAGGAATGATGGGTTGTGCTATCAACTTATTTCAGGTGTAAATAATTCCCCCAAGACTTAAACATTGTTTGATTAGATTTTCCAATTTTAGATTTAATAAGCATGGGTTTTAATCACAGAACAATAGCCAATAGGATTGAAGGCTTTCATAAAAGACTTCAGAAAAATAAAAAAGGAAGACAAACAACATCTGACTGTTCCATATATACCTGCAGTGACACAAAACTTCTGTAAAACTTTACAGAAAGAATTTAAACTAGGATTTAGAACTCCTCCAAACACCAATAGGCTTATTAATGATACCAAATATAAAAGAAATATTGAAGCAACCCTCCAGGTAGTATATAGAATTGTGTGCTCTCAAATGAGGTGTGATGCTGTTTATTATGACAAAACTTGTGCCACATTTGGCAACAGATTGGCTCAACACAAATACACATATACAAGAGCAATAGCCAAAAAAGAAGACAGTTCTGTATTTTCTGACTACCAACAAGAGCTAAACCATAGATTTGAATCCTCTAAGGCTGATATATTATGCACAGAAAAAAATGACATCAATAAAAAAATCAAGGAAGCTTGTTTTATTACCAATGATATCAACTTAATAAATAGAAAAGACACTTGTTTTGCCATTTCCAGAAAATGAATAATATAGGAAATAGTTTTGCATACATTTACATATAATGACATTAATAATATAAGAGACTATGATTATGGAGTAACAAAATTCTGAAAATGCTTAGTCTGCAGAAATTATGATATTGAATGCCTACAGAAATTTTTATATAAAAAAGTTTCACCGCAATGCATCAGCATGTTATTAATTATAAAATAGTTATTGTGGATGGTTTAATTATAAAATGAATTATACATTGTTAACTGGGGGTGTTCTTAGTTTGTATAGAAAATAAGTTTCATAATATTTCTTCATGTGGGTGGGGAAAGTTTTAATTTTCTGTTTATGTCTATAAATATTTGCATTCCTACTTTCTTATATGTGTAGCAATGGTTACATCATTATTATTCAACTTTGTAATATATTCTCTGTGTGGTTCATGCATCATACACTCAAACTTCACAAGGAGAGACCAAATGCTTTGTGCCCAAGGTTCCTAATCTATAGATTAATGCCAGTCTAGATTCCAAAGGAGCTGGAGACTCCTTGCAAACCCAAATCCTAGATGTATTCTCTACTGGAATACACTCTTGGTTAAAAGAAGATGCACCTCTGTGGCCAGGAATATCCACTCTCCAGTAGTGAACCATACCATCAGATCACTAAGCCAATCATCTCATTTTATATACCATTGACCCCACTCCCATAGGTAGTAACCCAATTTCCAAGTAATGTTTGCCTTTAGCCTTCATCTTCACTCATCAGCAACTCTGGGTGACCTAAACTCTAATCCATACACAAGTTGTTCCATTAAATAAATATCTTATTAACTATTATGTTCAAACCTAGAATGGGATGATAGCCTATAATATTTCCAATCAAACTATGTAGAACATATATCATTTTTGTAAGCTGCCACTATCTTTTCTAATGCTGTGCAAAGCCAGTAATTCATACCAATCTAATATTTATAAGCTACTCTCTATTTTTTTAATTTATAATAAACTTATCTTATTCTTGCTAACTAAGAAAACATCTTTATTGTGAGTTGGAACTATTAAATTATTATTATAGGTATCATTAAGTAAGTCATTTAATTACAGAATAAGCACATCCATGGTTTTGTATCTTAGAGCTATAATAGTAACTTTGTAACATTAAAGAAATAAATAAAACCCCAAATCATACCAACAATTATAATATAAATAAATTAATGTAAGGCTTAATGTGCTAGCATAGTGAAATGTCATAAGTAATGGAGAACCCTGAGAGTCTGTGTTCAAAGCCTGAGCTACATCACATTGTATGAAAAAAGGAATCTGTGTGACATCAAGGATGTTAATTAGGTAGTTAACACTAGGAAGCCTAGGTAGGAATTTAAACTATGGGACAAGGGGGTAACCCTGTGTCTGCTGGTTGAGATTCCCTGCTTGGTCTTTTGGTCTTGTTGACTGATTATACAATCTTGACCATTACAATATATATACAAATAAAATGTCTGTTAATTAAAAAAACTATTGAAATAACAATAAAAATAATAAAATATAATGATAATTAACTAGGATATATAGTCTTTCAATCCATGGAAAAACTTTTGGTTAATTATTTAACATGCTCAACTGCCATTAAATTAAAAACAAATATGGAAGCAAAAGTCATCAACTCAATCCCATGAATCCTGAATTTTAATTAAATTCAGTTTATTTCTATTCATTAAAATTGCCTTCTTATTATTTCTTTAATTATGTTTTCTCTTTTGATGAAGAATATTAACACTTTCTATATACAAACATAAATTTATATTTACATGTTCATTCATGATCCAAGAAAACTGAAACAATAATTAAATCATTATTATTTTTACTTTTCAAACACTTATATAACAATTCATGCTCCTTTAATCTTTTTCCAATACTTCCCCTTGATTCACATGTATATGATAACATACATCCACAAAAAATTTGATACACAACATTACTTTTTTGCTAGACAGATATGACATTTTCGAATTATTCACTAATTTATTTACCTTATTTTTAACACAAAATGAAACATTAAACACTTTCTTATATATATCTTAAAACCTTTCACTTAAGTGTTTGTAATATATAAAGTAGATAGCCATTTTTCACTATCAATCTTCAACTCCTTTAAAACATTATTTCTTTTGAAACTGAAAAAAAGCATTGTTAAACTGTTCAAACTTATAACCAATTTCAAGCAATTCTTTGCCAAATATCTCAACACTTTTTAACTTAACATACTGGTAAAAACATAAATTTTCATTATGAAACAAAAAAGTTATAAAATTTACCATCTTACACATAATAGATACTTTTGATTTACAATTTAGATATCCATGTTTTGCAATAGTTTGATTATTAATTTATAACTCAATATTATCTCTTGTAATAATTAAATACAAATACTTAATATTTTGGTCCTGTTCCTTTTCAATAGCTCATTTTAAGCCAATCAAATTATTTAGCTCATCTACAAGCAAATTTATTGTATTGATATTTCTGAAAAAAAAACATTATCCACATCCTACTCTCATATGTAGACAAAACAAAATTGCAATCTTGTGCTATAATAGGCACATCCATAGACCAACCTCTAGACATTTTATAATATCCACCTTAAAAAAAACCAACCATGTTATCATCAAAAAAATTTAAAGAATCAATTATAAATTTTATCATATATTTACAAACAACATTACTTTTTAATGCATGTTCAATTATTTTTATGGAATCCACTCGATCAATAGATCCATACATTTCTGTCACATGTAACAAAGCAATAACACCATCCTCATTAATCACTATATATTTAGTTATATCTAATGAGAATGATGTTATTGCTTCCATAGATGTGACAGAAATGTATAGTTCTCTCGATAGAGTGGATTCCATAAAAGTAATTGAACAGATAATAAAAAAAAAAGGTGTTTTTAAATATGAGATAAAATTGATTGTTTAAAATTTTTTGAGATAACATGGTTGCTTTTTTTAAAAGGAATATTACAAATCGTCTAAAGGTTGGCCTATGTATCTGCCTGTTTTGACACAGGTTTGCAATTTTGTTTTGTCTTTATATGAGTGTAATATTTTAAATATGCTTTCTTTTAAAGATATTAAAATTTACAAAAGGTATGTGAATGATATTTGTGTTTGTAAAAATATCAACACTATACATTTTCTTGTAAAGGAGTTAAATAATTTGAATGGCATGAAATTGAATATTGAAAAGAAAATGAACAAAAGTAGCAAGTGCCTGGATTTAATTATTTCAAGGGATAATAGTATGTTAAGTTGTAAATTAATAATCAAATCATTGCAAAAAGGAGATATATAAATTGTAAATCAAAAGGATCAATTATGCATAAGATGGCCAGTTTTAGATCTTTTTTGTTTCATAATGAAAAATTATGTTGTTACCAGTGTGATAAATAAAAAAAAAATATTGAGTTATTTGCCAAGGAATTGTTTGAAGTTGGTTATAAGATTGTAAAGATTAACAATACCTTATGTCAATTTAAAAAGAGTTATAATGATTTAAAGGAGTTCAAGATTGATAATAAATAATGAATATCTATTCCATATATTTCAAATGTTCAAGTGAATTTTTTAAGAATATATATATATATATATATATATATATATTCAAGCAATTAAATCATCCCACATGATTAAGAAATCCAGTATTGCCCTCTGTGAACTAATATATAAATACATTAGAGTTCATATTTCAAAATAGCCAGGTCAAAATGGGATTATTATATATATATATATATTGTGCCCTTTTCTACAGGCCAGAAATAATCCATCACAGTAAATTACTAAAAATTTTAAATTTTGGAATACGTTCTCTTGATGTATTGATTATGTTTTATTAATAATATCTTAAAGTACAATTTAAAGCTGAATGAAAATATGTAGCACATAATATTATAATGAATCACTTAAAAACAGTTAAATAGAGTTAAAAATATTATTTCATCTGGTTGCAAAAGCTGGCCATGAGTTCGTTTTTAATAGTCTTAAACTTATAGTTAAGTAAATGTTATATTTAAATTTATAAATCATATTATAATAATCATTATTAATCTCCTATATTTTAAAAATTAAGTTATATGGTAGTGAAAGTTATATTTAGTTCTATATTTTCCAAATTGTTCTTCCAAATTTTTTTATAATTGTATTATTTTATTTAATACAATAAGTGTATCAATTTATTATTTATTCCCAGACTGAAAAAATCGGATAGTCTGTCTTAAGTTATATTAGTCATGTGATTTGTATAATAATATAGTTGTACACACATGCTTGTTTGTATTTGAATTAATAAAGCTTAAAATATTGTAAAATTGCATTATAGAATTGAATATAATTATTTACCTATCATAAAGCAAATAATAAATATTAAGCTAACTATCGTTATAAAATGTTTTAAATAGTGTAATAAAGACAAATATAGTTAATAAAAAGTTAAATATTTTGTTTAAATAAAAATAGATAAATTAAATATTAAAAATAGATAAATTCATTAAATATTGTTTTAAAAGTTATTTTAAAGGTATTTAATCAATTTAGTAAAGTAATAATTGATTTAAGATTAATATTTTTAAATAATATTTGTAAGTTTTAATACGTCATAATTTTTATTTTGAAATTTAATCGTGCAAAACTGAAACATATGCAAATTTGGTATCGAACTAAAAGTACGAATCAACCAATAGGATAAGGTATTCTTATAGGGTATAAATACCAATTAAACGAGGGATCTGGGAGTGATTAAAATGTATTAAAGATAGCAGAGTCATATCAGAAGCTCTCAAGGTGATTGTAATTTTAATTTTATTATTTTAGTCAATTTTAGTGCTCTCTTATAATATTATTTGCAAAAACTAATTAATATTTTCAAAGTATCTTGCAAAAAGAGAGTGTAAACTAAACAAATATTTTAATAACTTCATTTAACATGTGTTGCTAATTTTAAAAGTCCATTATCAGAAGTATTTTATCAAAGTCTAATTTAGAACTTCATGATAATTAAATGGATATACCAAGAAGTAAAATATATTCAATTTATGATATTTAAAAAATGTATATAATATTTGTTAATACAGTTTCATTACTGCTGAACAAAAGAACTGTTATAATGAATAAAATAGCAGTATGGACATTATACAAGAAGCTTAGATGGAAAAGATATTTGCTGTCTAAAAGTAAAGCCGCACTATTTTTATATAGAAGATAAACTTGTCCAAAATTAAGAAATAATAAGACAATTATACTTTGTGATAATTTGATAAAAATATCATATTAAAAGAGTAAAATGTTATATCCTTTTTAAAGGAAACATTTTTAAAGAATATTTTACAAGAAATTATTTAAGAAAGTGAATCACGGAAAATATTTGCTAAAGCATTTGATATATAAAACTTATAGTCTTAAAAGGGTTAAACGCATTTAGAAAATTTTTTTTTAAAAAAACTTGGAGTTTTAAACTGATGGGAATAATAATAAATGAAAATAAATTTATCAAGGAGGAAACCTATAAGAAAGTGAATATATGTGTAAATAAAAGGATGGATCCATGGAAATAGATTTATATTGCGAAAAAGTTTACCGGATATATCAATTTAAGTCAAACGGATACATCAGTACGCCAATATGGATTATAGAAGTTTCACGGGATTATTATAGTACTATAATTTCAATAATTATCTTTCTGGACTATGAAATCCATAAACCATTAATCTATAAACTCTTATAGGATGGATTGATAATTATTTTGTTTAATTTTCAAGATTTAAAAAGACGTTGTCATATTATTTTTTACTATGTATTTTTTTTTGAAAAATCGCTCACTGCCGCCCGGGGAGATATGTATTTTTTTTTGAAAAATCGCTCACTGCCGCCCGGGGAGATTGTAAAATTCTCTTGAAGTGAACATTTTTTTTTTAAGAAAAAAATACTCTCGAGAAAATAATAAACATTTTTTGAACTTTAAAGAACCTTTGTCAATTGAAGAATTAATTGAAGATATACGTAATTATAGTCTTGATTTTTTATTTATTTATTAAGTTAGTTAAAGTGTAAATTTTCTGTTTTATAAGATTACGGAACACGAACATTAATCTATTGATAACATTTAAATTCTATAATATAATAATTTTAATAATTTAAATAAGAACATTTTAAATAGAAGCATGGATGTAT